>JAKWIX010000326.1:24419315-24666815 GCA_027704785.1 Solanum chmielewskii
CATATATGATTTATATGATGATTTAGATATTGGAGACTAGATATGACTGAACATTGGTTAAGACGATATGGTAGAAATTACAGGTTAAAAAAGATTAAATATCCAGAAAAATTAAGTAAGCTTTTTAAAATATTATATAAAAGGATATGATAAATAAAAATAAAAATACTAAAATAAAAAGAACTAAGATAGTTTAACAGCTATGGTAAGAATAACAAAAGAAAATGAAGAAATAGATAAATCAAGAGAAATTGAAAAAATAAAAACACAAGCAAAACAAGAAGTACAAAATTTAGAAGAAATAAAAAATACAAGAATAAGTGAATTAGAAAAAGAATTAGCTAGGTTAAAATTATTATATGAAAATAAACAAAAAGAAAAAGATAAAGAGCTAGAATTATCTTTAGCTATGTGTCCTATCTTTCCACAATTATAACAAGTACATTGGGATATTTTTCTTTTTGGTCTGTATGGTCTTTTTATTTTATGGTTTTTTACATAATGACTTAGGGACACATAATTATTACCCTAGGTCACTTAAGTAATAAAAGTAGTAACTTAATTAATTTATTAAAATTCAAGGTAAAAGAAGAAATCCTTAAGAAAATTTCAGATTTCGCTAAGGCAAATGTTTTCCTATTATTAGTCAATATAGGAGGGGTGTTTTGGTATTTAGATAATTGATTTATTTAATTAAGTTGATTTGCCTAAGCTTAATTATTAAATATAAGTTACTAATACCTAGACTCATATATTTGTAGTTGAAATGCACGGCTGAAAATAGTAAGCAAAACGCAAGACAAACTGAAAAAAATCCTGAGCTCTCAAATGAGAATTCAAGGCTATTCTTTAAGATTTTTTGTGCAAAGTTCAAGGTGATCTTCTTAGATTCAATTCTACAGTAAGGTATGTGTTTTCTCTCTTGGTTTTATTTTCCCAAGAGATTTTTCAAACGTTTTGAATTCAAGATATCTGAAACTAGGGTTCTTCCCAATGAAACTTTTAAATGTTCATCCCCCTAGTTCTCCCTAATTTCGACTTCTAGTAGTATGCATAATGCAAATCTCGAGCATGTGGTTGGTATCTGGTGGTAATTGATTATTATATCTAGGTCTCTATTATTTGATAATGTCAAATGAGACCTATAGGTTAGATCCGTATAATGAATGCTCAATTGTGTTTGAGAAGATGAAATTCTTATAAGCCGTTTATGAAATTCAATTTACTACTGAAAGGGATGAATAATTCAATTTCTAATTGTGTTTTACAGTACATATGTTTGTAATTATTTTGAATACAATATTTCCAAGAAGAAATAAGAATGAGAATCAAAACTAGTTAATTAATCTTCAATGCCAAATTAACTTATTAGCTTATCAAAACTAAGAACTGAATTGTTCTTATGATCTTATAAAAATAAATTTTAAAAGTTGGCTTGTTTAAAACGATGAGATAATTATAGTATATACCTGAAGTTATTTAGAAAATCTTCCATGATAATATCATGACAATTTTTAAGTGAAAGTTTGGTGTATGTCAATAAAATGGATTACAATGATATTTCCCAAATATATTATTGAATTGGCTAATGACTAAGTTATACCAAATTAAGAATGACCAATGTAGCTTAATGAAACTCATAAACAAGGGTATGCCAATGATTGGGACAAGTCCCAACATACCCCATCTAAATGAAGTTGTGAACATAAAAGCACAATAAAGAGTCTCCATAACAATAATAAAGGATGGTACAACACTTCTCAAGAACATTTAAAAATACAAGGTTAGTAATGACTTAACTAAAAGCTTATGAGATATGAAATTGACATAGAATGCACGTGTTAAAGGAAGTGGGACGAGTCTCACTTGAACCTAAACAATTATGTTAAACATACTCACATAAAAGAGTGTTAGAATTTCTGAGACAAATCTCACTCACACCATAATGATAATGTAAGATTTAAATTCACATTCGTCAAGTAAAGCAAGGGCTGAAAATTCATCCATTGAGCTATGTTAATGGTACACACATTAGAGGGTGTTAGAAATCGTGAGACAAGTCTCATTAACACAATAATAATAATGTATCATTTAAATTCGCATTCATCAACAAGGAATGGAATGACAAGTAATCCATTGAGTTAAGCATACCTCATATAAGAAGCAAGATTCCATAATATATGAGTCAACTCTATAAGTTAAAAAGTAGCAAAACACTGATATAATAGCAACGAGCTTGTGCAAGCACATATAAGCCACATAAGAGAAGGATACCACCAAGGTGGATAATTAATCTCTGAAATCTCCTAGTCTTTGAACTATGTTTCTAGCATAGGAACTAGCCAGTGGATTCCACTTAAGAGAGCTAGGTAGTATTCGGTTTAAATTTTGACAGTTGAACAACCCCTTTTCAGTGTGGGGAAGACACTGAATTTCATGTTTAGCTCACATGATCTATGTCCGTAAATGATCAAAGAATGTATTTGGTTTCACTTTAGCCGAGAACAACATATTTTCGGTCTGAGGAAGACACTAGACATGGTTACACATTAGCCGCTGAACCACCCCTTTTTAGTTTTGGGGGAGACAGTGGATTTCATGTTAACTCACATGATCTAGGTTAACTTTGATCGGTGAATATAATTAAGTAATGCTTAACATACCTGCAATTCCTGGATTAGATTTGGTTAACACACATTGATGCGCGTAGAACAAAACCTACAAACCTATGCAACAGCAATGAAACCAACATGGTGAGTTATTTGAGCTAGTCAAGGTTAGGTCAAGCCATGTAGGGCACCCGAATATTAAGATTCACCCAGATGAGTCTTAACCGGACTTGAAATGGGTAATCTTATGTTTGGAGGGTCTAGGTATAAAATGGTATTTTCAAGGATAAGGTTAGTTTAGCAATTACCCTAATTAATTAATAAGTTTAAGGTGCAATTTGGGTAGAGGTGGAAAATTTTTACCCTTTAAGTAAAATCTAGCTCAACCCGGATTTCAGCCTTTGTGAAAGCATTGATTTAATTTATTAAATTGTATTTAGTGAATTAATTAAATAAATTAATATTTATTTATCTTATTTAGGAAAAAGGAACAAATCTGATCTTTTATTAATTATTGAAAAATCCTAATTTTACAAAGTTCCACCTAATATCCTAATCCTAAGCTAACACCATGACACGTTTCTCTCTACTTGTCTCTCACTTTCACGCTCAACTTTCTGTAAAACAAAAGAACAGAACAAAAATATAGCAAAGTTCATCCACATTCAAGAATTTTATCTCTCAAACTCAAAAATAAAATAGGTTTAAAAAAAAAGTAAAAATCAAGTTCTCAATGGGTTGTGCTTGTGATTTTGGTGGTGAGACGTTGGCTTAGTGCGGGTTTTGACAGCACGTTAGAACCTCATCGAACGACTTCAGGTATGGGTTTTCTTCCCTCTTTGTCCCTTTCCATAGAGACCCTTAAGGTTTAGTCTAATTACAATCGAAAAAGTAAGGTTGTTCCCGTTGCATGCACCTGTCATTAGATCCTTCAAAAGATTCAAAGTATACGTTGGTATGATTTCTGCTAGATGATTTTAGGGTTTGTTGTGATTAGTTGTTTGAATGTGTATTATAATTATGTAGAAATTAACGAGGTGTTCTGAAAATGTGAAGTTCGTTAACTTGTTTGTGTATGTGAGTGCCATGAACAAACCACAGTTTGAAGTTTTATATCGACAAGTAAAAATATTATGAATTATCTGTGTGAGAATATGTTAAATTCGTGGTATTCATATCAGTTCAAAGTTGCTGAATTGAGTAATAATTCTTGACTTAAAGTAACCATTAAAATTCACTTAAATATCTCCCTAAAAACTACTCAAAATGTCTTAATGTTTAACGTGATACAGGTTGAAAAAATAGGCTGCAAAAGTGTGGTTAAATTCAAATTTTCTGGACTTTGGTTTCGGTACACAATGATGTTTTGGAATATTGTAAAAAGAACAAAAAATAATGTAAGGTCATTGGGGATCAAACCCGAGACATCACTGTATTAATATTATATTAAAATTTAAGTAAAAGAAATGTGGTATGTGGGATTTGAACCCGTGTGTCTTGACCGAAAATGAATCACAAAAATAAAAAGTGACGTGTGTAGAATTCGAACACACAACCTCTTGGTAAAACATGAGGAAGAATTAAATTAAAATAAAAATGTGGTTTGTGGAAATCGAACCCAGAACGTCTTGGCCAAATGAAGAGATTATAGAAGAAAAATAAAGTGGAGCTGTGGGAGTTCGATCCCACACTCTCTCGGTCAAAACTAAAAGAGTATAAGGAAAAAGAAAGTAAATAAACGTAGGTTTGGGTGTTCAATCTTGGATATTTTAAACCTAAAATTCTAAGGTGAATTAGGGAAAAAGGAATAAAAGAAGGTGTAGGTGAGGGGATATAAAATCGGGTCCCTTAGCCGAGAATAAGAAATAAGAAAAAAATTAATCAAAATAAGGAAAATGTTACCCAAAGGATTCGAAATTGGGTTCCCTTTCCCTATTCCATATTGACACATCAGTCGAACGTGAATAAATGATGAAATGAATGTTTCTTTTAAGTATCAAACCAGAGATGTTGGCATAGTTACAAGATGCAAAAGTCTTATACTACATAACATTGGGTAAGTATGAATCAGTTAGACGAATTACGAATGAAGCCTATTGACTTGTTTGTGTGGACTAATAAATCCAGCATAAGTTTATAAAGAGAGTGAACCTAAGATGTTATGTGATGAATGATGTGACCCCAGAAGGGTTACGTCACAGTTTGAAACACACTAGAAGGCCAAGGGCATTAGCATATGATTAAATGAACATTCACGTATAAAGGGGTGAGTAATTATGAACGGAAAATATGCCAAGGCTAATGAATGTGGTTAAAATATTATAAGAGGCTAATATGAAATATGATATCAATATCAAATGGGCCTAAGTAAGTGTTAACAAAATATACTCACCTATGAGAGTGTAAAGTTAATGAAGGGACCAGTCTCTACGAATTCACTAATGAAAGTATTGAAGTTAATATACACTTAATACTAATAATGAGATGAGAAATCATCTAATGAGATATGATGTCCTCATGCTACAAGCCACCTTCTATGATATATGAGATGAATATAATGGAACATTATACTAAGCACCGATAGGCTAGCTAATAGTTTTGATTCCTTCTATAAGGAAGGTAGTGGTTCGTGTAGTTCACATGAGATGGGATTGTCCGTCCAAATGGGTATGGGTGTCCTTATATCTCCTAGTCTTTGAGCCTATTCAACCAACATAGGGATTAAGCAGGGTTCAATTCCCTACATACGAATGCATGTTTTTGTTTTTCTTTGCCAGGTGATTCCACCTCTTTTTAGTTTGAGGTAGACACTGGATTTAATGATTCCCACATGATATATGTCGGTTAATTTTAAATTTCGCAAAGAAAGAATGAGTCCAACTTCATTTATTGTGCACTATAAAATGAACGATACTAAAGGTGTTTGGGTAGGATAATCAAGTGGTGAACTACACTTATGTAATAACACTAGGTGATTATTAGTCATTGCACAGTGAACCCAATGAGAGTCATAAGACATCCTAGGTATAACTGGTGTTTACACTAGCCTATGAATGAAATAAAGTGCGTATGAATGAATGAAGCACGCTTTGTATTTGCTAAAGAAGGCTCCCTAGTTGAGGTCCCTTATCTTGAGCCCTCATTTTGGGAAGTCCTAATGTTAAGTCCATGGTTTTACGGTCTCATGGATATGAAGGAATGAAAAAAAATATGTTATGTGTTATATGGAATATGTTATGTTCTATAGCCAATATGTTATGTGTGTTGTGCAATATGATACGTTTGATGATGCATGTTACTCTCATGGCATAACTTTCCTAATCCAATTTTCGCAAATCCACTGACTTGACTTTCCATAACTCATATCATTAGAAGAGAGATATTCTAAATCATGCATGTCCATGGTGTGTGCTTGCATATGCCCATACTTCATACAAATGTTTAGTAATTCCATACATTTATCTACTTTTTGGATCAAGTGGCACCTGGACGTTAAAGCTTACGAGTCGACACAGAAGTTATCCTAACATGGAGCTTTCATCCGAATTTGGTAGGCCCTCATGCTTTCGAGGATGCTTATTAATTTATTCTAGCATTGAGGTAGGCATGAGCTAGTGGATTATGTTCCACTAGTGTTTCTTTCGTAATATTTTTTTGACATTGTATTGGTGGTTTTTTGGCAACTTTATATTTATGACTGTATCTTCAATTTGATTATCTTGATTTAGATGGTTGTTGTTAACGCTTATGAGATTACGTAGGTATTATTCTGCGAGATCAATGTTTTCCAATAAAATGTTTATGAAGATAGAAACTCAAATTTTCCGCTAAAATTAACCATAATGAAGTAACGAGAACGTATGTAGGCTTGTCTACGACATCTGAGAGGTCAACAACATCGGTATCGTCTAGGGTCTAGATTCAGATCGTGATACCTTTTCGTTGTAGGGAAGACCCTTGATTTCATATTAGATAACATGATCTTAATGCTAAATATTTCTTTAAGAAAGTAAGAAAGAAAGAAGAAGAAATAAAGTTCAAAATGAATTAAGAAAGCAAGAGCATAAAATATATCAAATCATCAATTTTTATATTAATGATGTTTTTAACAAGTTATGGGTATAGACAATAAAGAATGTCTTGTAATGATTTCTTATATAATGCTTATAAAGGGAGCAAATTATAATGGCTAATCAATTCCCCATAATCTTCATATCATGCAAATGATCGAATAATGGGCAAAGCCAGTATTCTTTATATTATTCAAATGATCAAATATTGGGCAAAGCCAATAAATATATTGCAATAAAGAGACCAAACATAATGACTCGACCATTTGGATTGTGAATATATGACCCAACATCTTTATATCATCCAAATGATGAAATATTTGGCCTAGCCAATAAACATTGGCTTATAAAGATTTCATGCCTAAAAAGAGGCTTGTCTGTGACCTCTGAGAAGTTAATGACGTCGGCCTCTTTCAGGGTCTAGATTCTATATATGACAATTCTACGTTTGTAGCTATAGTGAATCCCAGAATAGAGGGATGGACTCCTATTATGAGAATCATTAGAAGTTCTAGCAGGGTCAGTCCAATCGACTTGTGTTGGCGGCTTTACCTACTTTTGAGGGTGGCCAGCATCTTCAGAGTGGTCCTCATACCATCTACAGTTTGAGTGCATCAGACTCCCTCTCATCTAATATTGGTCGGGTTACTATAGGGATTTTAACATTGTGGTGTTATGATTGTGGTGCTATAGAACATTGGTCTAGAAAGTTCCATCGAGAGGGCGAGCAGAAATTACACTAGCTCGACTTACACCTACATCACTTTAAAAGTGACCTATCCAACTAGAGGCATTGTTCAGGACTAGGACCATTGACACATCCTACCGTATACCATAGGCAAAGATCGAGAAGATAGGACAGATTGTAGATGTGATTCACTGAGTAGAGATCCTGAAGACTATTTCTATGCAGCCTAGCAAGGGTGACGATTGAGGCATATGAAGATTTCTACGCTTGTATGCAATTATTATACAATCATCCTACTACAATATTATTTTGTCCCTGGTCCATATTCTCTTAACTATCTGTTTTGTTTTGCACGCCGATTAGGATTTATATGTGATACCCCAGCACAACCGATACATATTTTAACCCGGGTTGGTTATCCATTAGTAGTTGTTTATGTATTGTGATCTTTCATAGTTACTATCCAATGTTATGATACTAGGGTTTATCTTGTTCTGTTATATATGGTTGATTTCAATATGATTCTAGACATATACTAGATCTCCCTCTATAATGCGATCTTTGATTGCTACGCAAAAACTATTACATTATTCATTGCTAGCATTCCACTTGTGTTATGGTAGGGTGACTATAGTGTCGCACTGATGGGAATCATCTCATTTATGTAGGATAGGTGGTTAGTTGCTTCTAGGCATTTAGTTTGTTTTGCTATGTGCATGTGTGAGTAAGGAGGACATTTCAATTGACTCAGTCCTTATGGTTAAAGAGTATGCAAATGTGTTCGTACAAACCTCCTTGGCCTACACCGAGAGCGTGAAATTGATTTTTTGATAGATTTAAAGCCCGCCATCGTCCTACTTTTATTCCTCCTCACCCGATAGCTCCTACATATTCTAGGGATTTCATTATTTAGTTAAAGGACCTATTAGGTAAGGGGTTAATCCGTTATGAGGATGTCCATTTACGATTGGCAGCTGACACGATGACATTGAAGACTTCTACCCCGTGCTTTGTATTGATGACTTATCTGATCAACTTCAGTGTGCCGCCGTGTTTTCTAAGACTGATTTAAGTTATGGGTGCTATTAGTAATGTCCCTTTCTCTTTTATAGACTTGATGAAACATGTGTTTAGGCAATAAGTTTATTTATATATTATTGTCTTCATCGATAACATACTAGTATACTCATGGAATTGAAGTAATAATGAGCATAATGCTCTATTCCTTGAGAGATCAGTGACTTAATGTCAAGTACTAAATGTGCAAGTTTTGGATTGATTATGTAGCATTCTTGGGGCACGTGGTGTCCAAGGAGGGCATTAGGGTTGATTCGACGAAGATTGACGCTATTTGTGGTTCTGACAAACCCATTTTTATTAATGAGATTCATAGCTTCACAAGGTTCGAGATTTACTACAGATGCCTTATTGAGGTTTTTTACTATTGCATCCCCTTTGACTTTATTGACTCACTAGGATGTTCCCTTTGTGTGGTAAAAGGAGTGTGAGATTAACTTATGAAAAATCAAGAAGTTGATTACTACCGCTCCTATATTGAATATAACAGTCAAAGGAGAGTGTTTTACAGTATATTGTGAACCATATGAAGTTCGTTTAGGTTGTATACGATCTATCGCTGGTAGATGACATTACCCAAGACTTGGAGTTCGCAACGGTAGTCTTTGCATTTATTATTTAGAGGCACTATCTAAATGGGGTTCGTTGTAAGATCCAAACTAATCACTTGATCTTCCTGTACCTTCTAAGCATTAGGGACCTTTATTTCAGGCAACGTCGAATGGTTGAGATCTTAAAGGACTATGACCTCACTATTATCTATCATCTAGACAGGGAGAATGAGCTAGCGGACTCCTTCAGTCGGAAGGTGAGGAGTATGATTAGTATAGCCATTTTTGTGTGGGAGCAACCAATGTCTTTGGACATCAAATCCTTATCTAACCTGATGATCATACTTGATATTTCAAATTACAAATGGGTGTTAGCATATGTGTGTGTTGAATCGTGTTTGGTAGATCAAATTTGCGGTTGTGAATTCTAGGATGAGGATATTATGGAAATCAGAGATTGTGTTTTGCCAAGTGATACCAGCCATTTTGAGATATGTTTGTTGGTTGTGTATTCCGAGAGCTAGGGTTTTGATTCAATTGATCTTGAGTGAGGCACATAATTCCATATATTCTATCAATTTGGCCCTAACTAAGATGTATTGTGATTTTAGGTAGCATTATTTGTGTAGCGGTATGAGGATAGATATTGACGACTATGTATCTCATTATTAGTTCTTGTAAGAGGTGAAGACCGAGAATTTTTAGCATTGCAGCAAGTTTAAGAGATTACCCATCCAAGAGTGGAAGTGGGAGTTTATAACTATTAACTTCAGTTTGGGGTTCCCTCAGACTTTTAGAGGTGTTGAGAACATTTAGGTCATCGTGGATCTGTTGACCAAGTCAAAATATTTTGTTCGTATTCATACTATCTTAAGTTCCGATAGATTTTTATATTTTAGAGGTGGCTCGTCTTCATGTTGTTCTTGTTTCCATCATTTCAGACCGAGGTTCAAAATCCACATCCAATTTTGGAAGGCTGGCCATAAATAGTTGATAATCATGCAAACCTTAGCACAATATTTCTCGCACTGACAGATGTCCAGTCACACCGTACTGTTCAAGTCCTTCAAAATATATTGTGGGCATGTATTATTTAAATAGGAGGTCGTGTGTCCATTTCCTGTGTTAGGCGGAGTTTAACTACAACAACTACTACTTGTCCAGTATTTAGATGGCCCCGTTCGAGGACTAATATGGTAGGATTTTTTACTCCCTAAGTTTATGGTTTGAGTTTAGAGCCTAGGCCGCATGGTACAAATTTTCTTCAGTAGCTCTTGGATATGGTGAGGGTGAATCAGGATAGGATTAGGACGGCTAAGAGTAGACATCAGAGTTTTGCAGATAACAGGCGTCGACCGTTGAGGTTTTCAGTTGGTGACTGGATATTTCCCCATGAATCGTTCATGAAGTGCGTGATAAGATTAAGTAGGAAAGCAATCTTAGGCCCACGTAATAGGCCATTTTGAGATTTTGAGAGTAGTTGGCGAGGTTTCATATTGGTTAGCTTTACATCCAGCGTTATCGGCTGTCTACCCAGTGGTTAATATATCGATGTTGCACCAGTTTGATTCAGTTGAGTTGGATAATGGTCTAATGTTTATAGAGAAGTCGGTTTCCATTCTAGCCATAGATTTCAGACAGTTGTGGTCGAGAGCCATTCCTATTGTAAAGGTCCATTAGAGTCACTGTCAAGTCATGGAGGCTAAATAGGAGATTGAGCAGGAGATGCGGGGGTAGTTCCCCAACTTATTTGAGCTCTCATGTATATCTTTCTCCTTACTTTTGTGGGCTATCTTACTATAGCCGCTTGCCCATATATGTATTGCGACTCACATCGATTGTCAAGACTCTACTAGATGTGACTTTATGAGACTTTTTAATTTCAAACACCACTTTCATAACCTAGCTCTGATACTAAGCTTGTAACATCCCAAGAGCACAACCTAAAAGATTTGTCACTCTCGGAGTGCAACCGCCTACTTGACCTCTCAAAGGTCTTGTACAAGTTCTTTCGTATTGTTTATCGCATCTAAACATATGAAAAGTAGTGCGCAATTAAAACATTTCACAAGAGTATCTTAGAACATCTTTCATATTAAAAAACATTGAAACTCTAAGCCTCCACGTTTGCCATTCTTATACTCAAGAATACTTGGACCACGGCCTATACAATAAGAATATGGAAATAATTAGACTATTACAGTTCTTTGAAATAAAAGACATATATTCCCTTTATTCAATTAAGGACAAACTTTAATTTTCTTGAACGAATATAGAATCCAAGCTTTCCTTCACGATCCTCTAATCTTCCACCTACACCTTTAGATATAACACAATGTATGAAATTAGTACAAACACTTGCACTAAATATGGCTTAATGCATAAAATCATGAAAACGGAAATTTATTAGAAACATGCTTTGTTTCAGTCAAACATCATATCATAAGCATAAGAACAACATTAAACACCTTAGAAACACATAAGATAATGATTAAGCAATTTATCATATTTTTGGAATCATTTCACCGAACTCACAATTATTACAAATGAACTATTTTCCCTGTTATAGTGAACTCACTTTTAATGTAACCTTCTCACTAAGAGATATTCTAAGACTCAATTAAGTATGACAAAGAGATACCGCCCATACACCCTATCTAGGCACACCAAAATGATAAATAAGACCACCTTTAATGAGATATACACGCTTATAATAAACCAAATACATACACATGAGATCCTCCTACCAAAGGTGATTCAAATACTTTAGTGAGTTGTGAAGAGACAACCCATACAATCCCTTCAAACACATTTAAGATATCCTTTATATTACCTAAGATAGAATCATTCTCGCTCAATATAACCACATACATATAATATGACCTTCTCCTCCCAAAGGTTATCAAAATACTTACTTAGGTTAATCAAGAAGATAATGTCCATGTTTGACTTCACCAAGATTAAAACTACCTATATTTGGATCATGTCTACTTAACAAAGAAACTTTAATAAATAGAGTCATTCTTAAGACTTATCAAGGTAAGATACAATGTGACCATTCCTATGTCTCTTTCACACCTTAAAAAGAAAACCCTTAATAACTTTAGTTAAGTACTTATAAATTATACATGCTTTCTGAACTAAAGTCATTACATTCATTGTTTAATTTAAGAGACATTTATCACATAAAGATAGTCATGTAATGGTCTTGACGAAGACATATGGAGTTGCACTAACATATTCAAAGATTATTGTGCAATGTCCAAATAGCGTCACATACGACCACCTAAACTTCATTCTACTTCTCTAATACTAATAGGTATCACATATGATGATAATAGGAAATAACTGACATAGACCATTGAATCAAAGCATGCAATCTATAGATGTAACCTACTCCAATGGAGGTTGTTCTACTTTCTAATGGTAGAACTTGAACACATCTCATGTAGGCACATGGTTAAGGAATATGAAGGGT
Organism: Solanum chmielewskii; assembly: GCA_027704785.1. NCBI lineage: Eukaryota > Viridiplantae > Streptophyta > Magnoliopsida > Solanales > Solanaceae > Solanum > Solanum chmielewskii. The sequence goes on from JAKWIX010000326.1 coordinate 24,431,789, forward strand.
TTACACTGCACTCTAGCCTCATCCATTAACTAGATCTACTTCCCTTACAACACTTGCACGGTGCTAGAATTTTTACTCATAGCGTAATCGACATTGAAGATCACATGAAGACATTCCATTTGTAGTTCATAACCCAATCACATTCACCCTACCAAAGAGGTACCTTGTGGCTACCTTACAATGGGACGTAGATAGCTTAATGACTTTCCTAAGGATTACATGATGTCGTTCCACCAAACCAAACTTAAGTACATCATTCATTCAAGGAGGATACTATTATGACATTCGACTTCAAGGTTCACAACCTTACCACTAGGTTCAAGGTTCCACATAAAATAACTTTCTTAGAATCATTCAAGGTCTCATGTCATTTGTGCATAAAAGACAAATAGGCTTTAGCATCCTAGGACAAGACATCTCATACTAAGATGCATATATGTATCAATTAAGGGACACAAATCTACAACACAATACACAACATATTTCACATGTAACATTGTATTCTAGAAATACATAGGAATAACCATTATAATCTATAAGTCAACATATACACTACTATATCATAATACATATAACAATAATAGAGTCATGAAGTTGATTAGGAATAATCATGCACCAACTCTAAGGGAAGTATCGAAGCATCATTTTAAACTTCAAAAAACATAATCCTAACATTTACTAATCATGCTCATTAATATAATTTTATAAGCAAAAAATTATTTAAAGCATAGACATGTTTTCATTGGGGTTTTGACATTAAAATCGTCATTTAATACTAATAAAAAGTCATTTTATATATTAGAACGTTTTCAAACAAATAACTAGACATAATGTCAAGGAATAAAGAAACTTGAAGTTTAAAACCCTTTTTGAAATAATTTAGAAGTGGCTCCTTGCATGAAACGCAGTTCAATGATGACTTTTATACCTGAAGGAGAATAAAACTCCCTAAAATGTTTTTATGAAGAAGTCGACCACAACAATCCCTCTAATATATTATTTGAGTCCAAACTTCTATGAGGTTCTTAGATAGTCTTCGTAGAGAGAGGGGTTTTGAGTTTTTGAAAATGAAGTATAAAGATAGGTATTAGTGTTTGTAACATTTTAATATACCTATAAGACCCTAAAATTATCAGCCACGGTTAATAAAAGACTTAGGGTTAATTTACCAAACACCCCAATCCTTCCTACAAAAACTTATAGCTTTTACATGCCAACCTACACCCCCTTAATGACAGGACGTTATCCAGTCAACGATCCTTAGATGGGGTCCGTATATTGGGGATAATCCTCCCTCTTGAACATTCATTGCTGACTTTGTAGGTCCAATCGATGCCCAAGGTTGATGGGCTTTCGTTTGACCAATGATCCTATCACGATCGCATTCTAGACCCCATACGGGACCGGCGTCGTTGACCTCTCACAGGTAACTAACAAGCCTAATTATGTCTTTCTTACTTCACCTAGGGTAATTTTAGTGGAAAATTTGAAACTTTTTGTTTTTTATCAAGCATAAAGGTCATTCTACTTACATTCGTAATGTTAACAATTAACCATCTAACATTAAGATTATCAACTAAAAGAAATAATTCAATACTACATTAAATGTATAATAGCAAAAATGGCACCAATACAATGTCTTAAATTAAGACGGAAAGAAATACTAGTGGAACATACTCCACTAGCTCAATCCTACAACTACTCTAGAATGAATTTGACAAGCATCCTCTAAAGCATGAGGGCCTACCAAGTCTGGATGAATGCTCCACATCCGGATAGTTTCAGCTTCAACATGTAGATCTAGCAACCAGCAGTACTTGTACCTACAATTGTATATTTTTATAGGTTTAGTACACATTTGTACTAAGTATGGTATATGCGATCACACACCAAGGACATGCATGAATAAGAATATCTCTTTCCTAACAACATGATTATGGAAAGTAAAGTCAGTGGACTTGCCAAATTGGGATTAGGAAAGTTTATGAGCTTTAAAAATTTGGATTAGGAAAGTTAGTGAGATTTCCAAATTTTGATTAGGAAAGTCATTTCATGAGAGTAACATGCATCATCAAACTTATTATATTGCACACAACAAATAATATATTGCACATAGCACATAACATATTGTATATAGCACATAACATTTTTCATATCATTCGTTCATATGCCATGAGACCTTGGAATCATGGACTTGACATCAAGACTTCCAATAATGAAGGACCAAAATATGGGACCTCAACTAGGAGGCCTTCTTTAGAAAACACAGAGTCTGCTTCATTCATTCATACGTACTTCATTTCATTTCATTAATGGCCTAGTGTAAACACCAGTTATACCTAGGATGTAGTTTATGACTTTTATCGGGTTCGCTGTGCAATGATAAAGAATGACCTAGTGTCATTACATAATTCTATCACACCTCCTTATTATCAAATCCTAATAAATTTTTTATCATTTATTTCACTATGTGCATCATTTGAGGATGACCTCATTCATTCATGGGAACTTTAACTTTAACCAACATAGATCATTTCATTATGTGCATCATTTGGTTAAATGAATAGGAGATATAAGAAGACCCATACCCGGAATGCCGGACAGTCTCATCTCATGAGAGTTATGTGAACCTCCACCATTCCAAAAGAAGGCATCACCTCTCATAGCTAGTTTATCAATGCTCAGTATAAAGTTCCATTACAGTTAACCCATACATCATGGATGTTGGCTTCTACAATGAGGACATCATAGATAAATAGATGATTTGTCATCTAATCATTAGTATTAAGTGTGTTAATATTAATACTTTCTTTAGAGTGTTCATAGATACTGCTCTCTTTATTAACTTTACATTCTTATTGGTGACTATGTTTTGATAACATTTACTTAGGCTTATTTGAGATTGATCTTATATTTTACATTAGCCTCATATAATGTTGTCACCACATTCATTTAAATTAGCACATTCTCTCTTCATAATTAGTCACCCCTTTTTGTTTGAATGTTTATTTCATCATATGCCAATGCACTTGGACATTTAGTGTGTTTCACACTCATACTTAAAACTTCTAAGGTTTCATCATTTCATGGTTCATTTCGTTGTTCATTTCATCATTTAATTTTTCATTATATGATGTGCCAATGCACTTTACCATTTAGTGTGTTTTATACTCTTACTTAACCCTTTTAGGGTTTCATCATTACATGGTTCATTTCATCATGTCATTGTTCATTTCATCATATTATTATTAATTTCATCATGTGAAAATGCACTTGTCCTTTTAGTGTGTTTTACTCTCTTACGTAACCCTTTTAGGGTTACTTTATTTCGTTAAATAAATCTTAGGATCAATTATTTTTAAATGTATGCTAGACTTATGCCGAGATAAAGCCCCAACATCAACATTTCCTTTTTATTTCTATCCTTTGAAAATTCTGTTTCTTGGACTAAGGGTTGTGGATTATAACACCCATAGCCCCTTTTATATTTTAAATTTATTTTCCTTGACTATCTCGAGTTGACCATGAGGTTGTTGGATCAAACCCCCATATTCTCACTGTATTTTTCTTAAAATTCTCCTCACTGCCTAGAGGTCATGGGCTCAATTCCCATGCCTAACTTTTCTTTTCTCTTCATTTTTTACTATCCTTTACTGCCTAGATGTCGTGGGTTCGATTCCACACCTCACATATATTTTCTTCTCATTTTTCCATAATACTGACCAAGAGGTTGTGGGTTCGAATCCCACAACTTTGATTTCTTTTTCGCATACATCATTTTCCAGCCCAAAACCATGGTTCGAATTCCCTTCACAACATTCCTTTTTACTTCTTTATTTTCATGATTTTTAACATGATGAGGTCACGGGTTCAACCCTAAGTGACTCACTTCTTTTTATTCATTTTCGTAACATTTTAAACCAATTAATCTTGACAAAAATTTATCAATTGCGGCTGGAAATTTTTGTAGAATTTTATCAGCATCTTTTTCGAAAAGTTACACACTAGTTCTTGAGGAAACATAATGGTTCATTTATAGCGTTTTAGGTGAATTTTCGTGGATTCGTTTAGCAAAGAGTTTATCACTCAATTCATCCACATAACATTTCATATAAACACCACAATTTACTTAAGTTTGTGCAAGTAAAAATACAACCATAATACATCATATTTTTGAGTCTTAAACACGAGGGCTTTGGGCCATAGTTCTTACTTTGCACACACATTCACATAGTTCGGAAAACATGGGTTGTCATTCATACAATTTCAAGCCTACATTGATGAACATATTCTTCACGAAAACACAACACACGCCTATTATCTAACTGTAAATATACCCAGCCTAAGAATTATTGGGAGCTACTGACATGGCTATGAAACGGGAAACAACCCTAGTTTTCGGAATAGATTCGGGTAAACTTTAGGGATCCCTTAGGAAAGGGACCAATAGAGAAGAGAACCCATACCTTTTTGACGTTCAAACCTCGACTTGCTGCCTAAAGAATTCCTCAAATCACACGTCCAACACAAAAAGTTCAACATAAAACTCAACGAAAAATCTTCTCTTTGCATACGTGATTGATTAGTTATTTGTTTAGAATTTTTGTATGTGAGTTCTTCAAGTGTGAAGAACTTTGGTTTACCTACTGTTCATGAAGTTATTTGGCATACAGAATCGTTCAAAAAAAGAGAGATAGAACGTGAGGGTTAAGACATAGACGTGAGAGAGTAGGAGTTTTATTAGGCATAAGAGTCTAGTTTAGGACTTAGTCAAATAAGGTTTTATTAAAATAATCTGATTTCCCTTTTAATATAAATCAGCTAATGAATAATAATTATTCATTAATTACATTAATTTACAATCTTAAATAAAAACAATTTTAATTCATTGCTTCCACTTGGGTTAAAACCTGGATGGAGCAAGACTTCATTTCAAGAGCCCATTTTCGTCTCACTCTCCCCTAAAAATTCCCCTCCACATTATTAATTTATTAATTAATTATATATTTAGGGTAATTATGATACTACCCTTAGCCTGGAAAAAGACCATTTTAAGCCTAGACCCTCAAAAACTATGATTTTCCTTTTCTATGTCCGATAAAGACTCATACGAGTAAATCTTTGTATTCGAGAGCCCTACATGGATGGACACAACCTTTCCTAGATAAACTAACTCCCCAAGTTAGTTGGATTCGTTGTCATAAGAGTTCTGAGTTCTAGATCTACGCGTATTAATCCATGTGAACCCTTGTCTAAACGTAGGCATTTTAGACACATTAAGCATGACTTATTATGTCCATTTTTAGGGTTGTTATAGTATCCCCCCTAGAACATTTTTCCCTCAATGACACTACTAATTATTTCACGTAATGCAAAACATATCATAACATAGTTTCGATACACAATTAAGCAATAGTAACAAACAATGGATAAATAAGGAAAAATAGAATTAATAGTAGAAGGATAACCTCACGAACTTCAAAGATGAGGGTAGCGGGACCTCATATCGGCCTTGGCCTACCACATAGAACCCTAAATGAGATGAATCCTCCACAATACCTTAACAGTGGCAATCTCCTTATTCCTCAGACGCTTGACTTATATGTCTAAGACCTCAGCAGGTACCTCCTCGTAGCACAATTCTTCATCGACCCCCAAACCTTCAACAGGTAGAATCGATTTTGGAAAACCTAGGCACTTCTTTAACATAGAGACATGAATGACTAGGTGAACACAAACTAGGTCAGCAGGAAATGCCAACTCATAAGCCACCTCACCCACATGCTGTATGATCTTATATGACCCAACAAACCTCGGACTCAACTTCCCCTTCCTGCAAAACCACATCCCCCCTTCATAGGTGATATATTCAAATAGACCTTGTCACCAACATCAACCTCTAAGGCTGTTTTTATTGTCTGCATAAGACTTTTGCCGACTATAAGAAGTAGCCAACGTATCCCTAATTACCCTAACCTTCTATAAGGTATCATGAATGATATATAGACCCAAAATGTATGACTCTTCAACCTCAAACCACTCAAATGGAAACCTACACTTTCTACCATAAAGTGCCTCAAATGGTGCCATCCCAATGCTAGAGTGATAGCTATTATTATACGAGAAATCTATCAAAGAGATATGGTAGTCCCAACTACCCTTGAATTCAATCTCACCCGCCCTCAGCATGTCCTGCAATGTCTGAATGGTGTGCTCTGCCTGTCCATAAGTCTGAGGATGAAAGGCAGTAAGATTCAAGTGCTTTCCTAAGCTGTTCTGGAAGGATCTCAAGAAATGTGAAGTGAACTGATCTCCGCTATCAGAAATGATAGACAAATCCTATGTAATCTCACAATCTCATCATTGTAGAGTTTTGCATAATCCCCTGCTTTGTAAGTAGACTTCACAGGGATAAAGTTAGAAGACCTAGTCATCCTTTCAACAATAACCTAGTCTTCAGAATACAATTCACGAAATCCATATTAATTTCCTCCCATTTCCAAGTCGGAAACTAAATAATCTGAGTAATATCGACAAGCTTTAGATGCTCTGCCGTAACCTGTTGACAATTAGGACACTTCTCCACATATTCTACTATGTCCTTCTACATGACATCCCACCAATAGATCTTCTTAAGATCATGATTCATCTTTGTGGAACCTGGATATATGGAATATCTTGAACCATGGGCCTCTACAATGATCTTGGTCTACAAATCACCCACATCTAGTACACACAACCTGTACTGGTACCTATGTATGCCCTCATCTCCCAAAGAAAAAAACTCATTCATCTTAACCAACACTGAGTCATTCAGTTCTACAATACAGGATAAAGATACTGACCCTCCTTGACTTCAACTACTAAAGACGATCCAGAACTAGGATGAAATGAAACACCCCCACTCAATGAGTCAACCAACCGCACACCAGTCTTTGTATGTCTTTCACCAATTCCTTCTTCCCATCCATAAACTAGGTTGTATTTCCCATGCTCATCCTACTCAAAGCATTACCTAAAACATAAGATTTACATGGATAGCAGTGGAAATTCATGGCATAGTCCTTCAACAGCTCAAACCATCTCTGCTGACGTAGATTCAACTCTCTAAGTGTGAACACGTACTAGAGAATGTTATGGTATGTGAATACATCCACATTCTTTCAATAAAATTAATGCCTCCACAACTTCAATGCAAACACCACTGCTTCCGATTCGACGTCATGGGTGGGAAAATTATTCTCATGAACCTTGAGCTATCTGGACGAAGAAGTTATCACCTTACCACCGTGCATAAGAACTCAACCTAAACCAACCCTAGATGCATTAAAATACACAGTGTTTTTATCACCACACTTAGACAACGTAAGCACCAGGGTTAAAGTGAGTCTATCCTTGAGTTCTTGGAACCTCTTTTCACAAGCCTTCGTCTATTAAAACTTGGCCTTCTTCTTAGTCAAAGCTATCAGAGAGGCAGCAATGGAAGAAAAACCCCAAACCAACCTACGATAATAACTAGCATATCCCAAGAAGCTACAAATTTCTATGGGAGTATGAGGTATTAGACAGTTCTTAACAACCTCAGTCTTACAGGGATCTACCTCCACACCTTTGTCGGACACAACGTTACCTAGGAAGGTCACTGATCAAAGAAAGAATTAACACTTGCTTAATTTGACAGACATATGATGTTCTCTAAGTACCTACAAGCTTAGTACAAAATGTTTTTCATGGTCTTCCTTGGTCTTAAAGTAGTTGAGAATGTCATCGATGAATACTATGACAAAAGAATCAAGGTTTTCACTAAAGACTCGATTCATGAGATCCATTAAATAAAGTAGGTGCATTCGTGAGACCAAATGACATAATTAATAACTCGTAATTACCATAACGTGTAAGAAAGATTGTCTTTGGAACATCTTCATCCCAACCCTGAGCTTATGGTACTCCGAACGAAGATCAATTTTCGATAAAAAAGTAGACCCTTGGAGTGTGTCGAACAAGTTATCTATTTTGGGAAGTGGATACTTGTTGTTGATAGTGAATTTGTTGAGATGCTGATAATCGATACACATTCTAAGGGTCCCATGTTTCTTTTTCACAAACAACACTGGAGCGCCCCAACGGGATATGCTCAACTAAATGAAGCCTTCATCAGTGAGATCTTTTAACTGTATCTTCAACTCTTTGAGTTCAGCTGGAGCCGTTATGAATGGAGGAATTGAATTTTGTTTAGTATAGGGTTCTTAGTCGATACAAAAGTCAATATCTCATAGAGGAGGAACTCCAGGCAAATAATCAGAAAATACATCTTGGAACTCATTCACTACAGGCACTGAGTCTATGAAAGAAATGTCATGATCCAAATAATTGACACTCACAAGATTACATAATAACCCCTTGGAGATCATTTTATTGTCTTTAAGGTTCGAAATCAAGGAATTAGAATGACTTGAGATATACCTCTCCCAAACTAGCTTTTCATCATTAGGGAAACAAAATCTCACAACCCTATTAAGACAATCCATGCACGCTTAACAAATATGAAGCCAATCCATTCAAAGAATAACATCAAAATAATGCATCAGTAACTCAACAAAGTCTGCACACATACTCTTACCGCATACAACTATTTGGCCATCGTTGTATACTTTATCAGTTCTTCCATTTTCTCCTAAAGGTGTACTGAACACTTTCGGATCATGCTTAACTTCACGAAATATCTCAAAAGTGAGAGCAAGAAAAGGATTTAAAAAGGAAATCTTAGACCCTTGGATGAACTTTACTCCCCTTGGTGGAGAGTCCTTTCTTAATCCTTGGCTTATCCCAGATTCCGATACAACTATTCCTTGAAAAATTCTTTTAAGCTTGCCTTGACTTGTTCATAACTATTGTATGCTTCCTCTTCCTGCTTTCTTCAACTTATTGGACATGGATCATAAGCTTCGACAGTCCCATGTTGGCATGCAGCATAGTTACCCTACACTCCTTCTCGAGATTCTCATAAATATTAGATCCAGTGCAAAAGGGAGGATTCATCCTCGTGAAGTCCCATAACCTGTTTGCCATGGTGCTTGAAGGTGGGTTCTTCCTGCCAGCACCTTGTTGCTCTGCCTGGCCTGTCATAGCCTAAGCTTGTAAGGTGATGGCTTGGGCCATCTGTACTAGGACTCTCCTTACTTCTCCTTTTGTCAAACAAACTAGGTTAACTGGGATCTCCATTTTAGCAGCTGGGGTCCGGGGAGGAACTTGGTTTCGTCCTGCATCATGCAATGTCTAATTCAGGATAGTGGTGCACTTCACTACCATGACTTAAAAAATAATCAATGTGGTTGATGTGAACTTATTATCCTCAGAATTTAACCTAGTTCTCTAATACAAACTCTATCACCACCAGAGTCTAGACCCTAGAAGAGAACGACGTCTTTTACCTTTCAGAGGTCACAGACAAGCCTACTTACGCCATTCTTATTTCATCTAGGTTAATTTTAGTAGAAAATTTAAAACATTATGTCTCTTATCATGCATAAAAGTCATTGTACTTACATTCATAATGTTCAAAATCAACTATCTAACATTAAGATTATCAATTGAAAAAAATAGTTCAATGTCTAAAATAAAACCAAAAAGAAACACTAGTGGAATATACTCTGATAGCTTAATACTATAACTAAGCTAGAATTTAATGGGAAAGCATCCTCAAAAGAATGAGGGCCTACCAATTCTGGATAAATGTTCCACGTCCGGATAGTTTTAGCGTCAACCTGTAGCTCTATCGTCCACATGTGCCTGCACCTAAAATTGTAGAGTTGTATAATGTTAGTACACACTTTCCTTAAGTATGGGTATATGCAATCACACAACAAGGACATGCATGAGTGATAATAGCTATTTCCTAACAACATGATTATGGAAAGTCAAGTTAGTTGACTTGACAAATTGGGATTAAGAATGTTGGTGAGCTTGAAAAATTTTTATTAGGAAAGTGAGTGAGCTTTCAAAATTATTATTAGGAAAGTCCTGCCATTTGAGTAACATGCATCATCAAACATATCATATTGCACACATCACAGAACATCATGCACATAGCACATAACATATTCCATAATAACACATTACATTTTTCATATCATTCTTTTATATGCAATGAGACCTTGGAATCATGTACTTGAAATCAAGACTTCCCAAAAATAAGGGCTCAACATATGGGAACTCAATTAGGGAACCTTCTTTAGTAAACACATATTCTTCTTCATTCTTCATACGTACTTCATTTCATTTCATTCTTGGTCTAGCGTAAACACCAGTTATGCCTAGGACTTATTTTAAGACTTTCATCGAGTTCGATGTGCAATGATCAATAATGACCTAGTGTCCTTACTTAAGTATAAATTAGCTCTTGATTATCCTATCCTTATACCTTTGGTATCTTTAATTTCATTATGTGCATTATTTGAGGTTGGAATCATTCATTCATTGGGAGTTTTAACTTTAACTGATATAGATCATGTTAGCATCATGAAATCCTGTGTCTCCTCTAAACCAAAAGGAGTTGGAATCACCGGCAAAATTGACCCAAAACACTTTACACTCTCATAGGTGAATAAGCTTTGTTAATATTTTACTTAGGCTTATTTGAGATTGATCTCATCTTTTACATTAACCCCATATAATGTTGTCCCGACATCCATTAACCATAGGGTATTTGATCTTCAGAATTACTCACCCCTTTTTACATGAATATTCATTTCATCAAATACCAATGCACTTGGCCATTTAGTGTGTTTTACACTCTTTCTTAACCCTTCTAGGGTTTCATCATTTCATGGTTCATTTCATCATTTCATTGTTCATTTCATTATTTATTTCATCATGTGCCGATCCACTTGGAGATTTAGTGTGTTTTACACTCTTACATAAACCTTCCAGGGTTACATCATTTCAATACATACATCTAAGGTTCACTAATTTTTAAATGTATGCTAGACCTATGGGTCTATACATCAAAGACATGAGGCTTCAATTATAGTTCGTTTTAGTGATTCATATCTTGTCAAGATTATATGGTGCAAGACTTATGAATCTTTATGAATGCCAAGATCTCGATTTTGATCTAAGTTTGCAACATTATTCATGAATATTTAATTCACGTATGAAACTTAATGGTTAATTTAGAACGTTTTAGGTGCATTTTGATTGATTATTTTAGCCAAGAGTTTCTCACTCAATTCAGCCACATAAAATTTCATATGAACATCACGATTTACTTTAGTTTGTGCACGTAAAAGTACAACCAGAATACATCAAATTTTTTAGTCTTAAACCCGATGGCTATGGACCATAGTTCACATTTTGCACACTTTCACATAGTTCGGAAAACACGGTTTATCATTCATACTATTTCAAACATACATTCATGAATATATTTGTCACGAAAACACAACACACGCCTAATATTTGCAAAAAAGCATACCTAACATAAGAATCTTTGAAAGCTTGTGATAGGGACATGTAATGGGGAACAACCCTTGTTTTCGAAATAGATTCGTCTGAATCTTAGGGGTCTCTTGGGAAAGGAACCGAGAGAGAAGAGAACACATATCTTTTTGATGTTCAAAACTCGACTTCATTCCCAAGGAACTCCTTCAAACACACGTCCAACACCAAAAGTTCAACACCAAACTACACAGAAAATCTTGTGATAGCCTACGTGATTGATTAGTTATTTTTTTAGAATGTTCGTTTGTGAGTTCTTCAAGTTTAAAGAACTCTGGTTTACCTGCTGTTCTTGATGTATTTTGCAGAGAGAATCGGAAAAAAAAGAAATTGAACATGAGAGTAGAGTGATAGACGTTAGTGGGAGTTTTATAAGGCTTAAGAGTCTATTTAAGGACTTACTCAAATAAGTTTTTATTAAATAAATATATGATTTCCCTTTTATTTGAAATCAGCTAATGAATAATAATTATTAATTAATTACATTATGGTAACAACTTAAATAAAAGCAACTTTCATTCCACCTGCGTTCGAACCCGGGTAGAGTAAAACTTCACTTCAATAGCCCATTTTTGGCCCTCTCTACCCAAAATTCCCCTCCACCCTAATACTTTAATAATTAATTATATATTAAGTGTAATTACAATACTACCCATAGCCTGAAAAAATATAATTTTACCCCTAGACCCTTCAAACATAACAATTTTCCTTTTGTAAGTCCCATACATACTCAATCGAGTAGTTGGCTTGGCTGTCATAAGGGTTATGAAGTCTGGGCCCAACCTTTCCTAGCTCAACTAACTCACTAAGTTAGTTGGCTTGGCTGTCGTAAGGGTTTTGAGGTCTGGTTCTACGTGCATCAATCCATGTGAACGTTGGTATAAACATAGGCATTCTATAACATTAAGTATTACATATCATATCAATTTTTAGGGTTGTTACAGATCTATCACTTGTGACCGTCGTTGGTCACTGCTTGGCAGCATCTTGCCAATGGGATGGGGCCCTCTTCTAGGACCCTTCGTTGGTCCTAGATTGGGTCGTACCCATACGTTATATCCATAAACATGGTCATCTATGTCATAGTATAATACCAAATAAATTTCAATTAAAACAACACATGTAAGACTCACTAAAACACAAGAGGACACAAAAACACTTTCTTTGGTATACCTTATGAACGTTATGGACGTTCTTAGACGTGTGACATCAAAACGCCACCAACCTTCATACACTATCTAAGGACATCATTATAAAACCTTTAGGGACTTTAATACATCATAACACACATTCATGTCTCTAGATTCACTAAGTTCGTTTATGGGTGTTTCAGTTGCTCCTACAATGATCCATCGTTATTGTCTTCGATGCGCAATGATAGATTGGCCAATGCTTGGGGTTTTTAGGGAATTTCACTTCAAGTATTTTAAATAAAAGGTACGGTTGTTTTAGCTATATTTGGTAATTTGAGGAGTATTAAAGTTATTTAACTCTTATTTCGACCGTAACACCTAAATCAAAACCCTTTCCCTTCCAAGTTCTCTTCTAAAACCACCATGAAAGCTCAAGGTAAAGATTGAGCTACGATGATGGATTTCAATGAAGTTCTTCTTTAATTCTATTACGACTTCTTCTGATAATATTGGGGAGTTCATTATCTAAGGTTTGGTATCACCTTAGAGGCAATCTCAAAGTAATTTCTAAGATTTCAATGTTTATGAAAATTCCAATTTTCACTCTAAGTCATGGATTCTTGTATAAAACGTTTTTCATGAAATAAGATATGATCTTGTTGATGTATCGTTGGTTTTCTTTATTATGATATGGTGATGTAAATGTGCTAACCTCAAAAGTGTGAATTGTATTTGAAGTAAGTACTCATGCAATTCCAATTGAGATATTACTATGAATATATACGGGTGGACCCTATGAGCTAAACAACAGTATGATTTGTAACAACCCTAAAAATAGATGAGCTAAGAAATGCTTAATGTATAAAGAATGCCTATGATTAGACCAAGGTTCACCCGGATTGATGTGCGTATAACCAGACCTCGGAACCCTTGCTCCAGACAAGCCAACTACCATGGGGACTTATTTGAGCTTGGAAACGTTGTTTCAACAAAGTAGGGCTCTCAAATATGAAGATTTACTCGGAATAGTCTTTATCAGATTTAAAAAGGGAAAATCATAGGTTTGGAGGGTCTAGGGGTAAAATGGTCTTTTTCAAGGCTAAGGGTAGTATCTTAATAACCTTAAATATAAAATTAATTGTATAATTAATAAGGTCGAGGAATATTTTTGGGAGAGAGGGCAAAAATTCGGCTGTTGAAGTAATGTCTTGCTCCACCCCGGTTCGAACCTATGTGGAAGAAATGAATTAAAGTGATTTTTATTTAAGATATTGAATTATGTAATCAATTGAAAAATTATTATTTATTAGTTTATTTAAAATAAAATATAAATCAGATTATTATTAAATAAGCAAAACCTTATTGACCAAGTCCTAAAACTAGACTCCTAAGCCTCCTACAACTCTTACTTTCTAACATTTATCTCTCCACTCTCATGCTCAATCTCTCTTATTCTTTCTCACATATTTTCTATAACAAATTAAGATACAAAAGCAGAAAAATAGACCAAGTTCTTCACAATTAAAGAACTCACCCGAAATAATAAGAAAACACACGTTAATCGCACACAAGGCTAAGGGACGTTGTCATTCGAGTGGAGTTGATATTGAGGAGGATTAGTCGTGTTCTTGGATGATGTTTTTTGGCATAAAGTCAAGAGTTTAACTTCAAAAAGGTATGGGTTCTCTTCTCTCTTGGTCTTTTTGCAAAGAGACCTCTTAAGGTTCAGAATAATCATTCCGAAAACTAGGATTGTTTTCCGTTGCATGTCGTTGTCACTAGCTCCCATTGAGTCATAGGTTTTTTTCGTCTGGTTGAAAAATAATCATGAAATATTTTTTTGTGATCATTATGTTTTTATATGTATGTTTGAAATTATGTGACTCATGTTAATGTTTTCGAAAATGTAACAACGTGTATATATGTCTGTTGTCGTGGCTATTTTTCATGGTTTAGGACTTGAATAGGCATGATATATCTTTAGATTTTATCTACACATGTTAATGTAAATGTGAGGTTCATATAAATTGAAATGTGTCTGATTTGAGAGGGTAATGTTTTGGCTAAATGAATACATGAATACGCACCTAAATCGTTCTAAATGCACTACGAAATTCCTTTAAGAACTAAGGTGTAACTTGATGAAAGGATGATGAATAATTACTAAAAATTTCCAGCTTCTATTGATGAATTTTAGTCAGCAAAGAGGGTTAATAATGTTGAAAAAATAAATTAAAACAAGAGAGGTCATGGAGGATTGAACCAGTGACTTCACCATATTAAAATCCATGGAAATAAAGAAGTAAAAATAATTGTGGTGAAGGGGATCCGAACAATGGTATTTGATGGAAAATGTAAGTTAAAAGAGAAAAATAATAAATGAGAGGAGTGGGGTTCGAACCCACCAACTGTCAATTAGATTAAAGGAAGTGTAAAATAAAAAATAAAAAACAAAATGTCAGGCATGGGAATCGAACCCATGACCTCCTGGTAATAAAGGAGAGTCAAAGGAAATGAAAGAAAAAAGATGTGAGGCGTGGGAATTGAACCCACGACATCCTAGCCAGATTTAAGGAGAAAAATAAAAAGAAATTAAAGAGGGGTTGTGGGGGTTCAAACAGACAACCCCTCGGCCAAGGTAGAGAAATTTAAAGGTAATGAAAATAAAAAGTAAATGAGGTTGTGGTGGTTCGATCCCAAGTACTCTTAGTTCCATTAAACGAAAAATGAAGAGAGAAATCAAGAGAGAAATAAAATAAAGGCATTGGGGCTCGAACATGGGTCCCCAAATCATATGGATAAAACCAAAATGAATAAAAAAATGTAAGTTTTGTTCAAGGCAATTGAAAATATGGTTCCTTTTCACAAATTCCGTATTGATACATACGTCATAGATGAATTAAATGTTCAAGAATAATGCTTCCTACTTTGATCGAAATTGAGATCTTGGCATACATAGAAGATGCTTAAGACTTGTACCACATAATCTTCAGAATATATGAACCAGTATGAATGAAGCCTCATGGCTTATATATATAGACACATAAGTCTAATATGTTAAAAAAATAAGTGAACGTAAGATATATGAATTGAAATGGTGTAACCCTAGATGGGTTAAGTAAGAGTGTAAAACAAAGTAAATGGCTAAGAGCATTGTCATATGATGAAACAAATATTATGTAATGTAATGATGAAACCCTAGAAGATATAAGTAAGAGTTTGGAACACATAAATGGCCAAGTACATTGTAATATTATTAATTGAACATTCACCTAAAAAGGTGTGAGTAATTATGAAGATCAAATGTGGTAACGTTAATGAATGTGGTGAGAACATGATAGAATGCTAATGTAAAAGATGATAGCAATCTCAAGTGAGCCTAAGTAAATGTTACCAAAACGTACTGACCTAGGAGAGTATAAATTTAATGAAGAGACAAGTCTCTATGAACACTCTAATGAATGTATTGATATTAATACGCTTAATACTAATGATGAGATGAGAAAGAATCTATTGAGCTATGATGTCCTCATACTAGAAGCCAGCTTCTATGAAGTATGAGTTGACTGTAATGAAACCTTATACTGA
Source organism: Solanum chmielewskii (assembly GCA_027704785.1). Taxonomy (NCBI): domain Eukaryota; kingdom Viridiplantae; phylum Streptophyta; class Magnoliopsida; order Solanales; family Solanaceae; genus Solanum; species Solanum chmielewskii. Next base: position 24,448,006 of record JAKWIX010000326.1, read on the forward strand.
GCACCGATAGACTAGCTATGAGTGGTGATGCCTTCTTTCTGCAATGGTGGTGGTTCACGTAACTCTCATGATATGAGATCGTCCGGCATGCTGGGTAAGGGTCTCCTTATATATCGTAGTCTTTGAACCTATACTGCCAATATAGGAATTTTTCGGGGTTCAATTCCCATGTACACTAGCATGTTTTGGGTAACTTTTGCCGATGATTCTACCTCTTTTTGGTTTACGGTTTCATGACACTGGATTTCATGATGCTCACATTCTTATGAAAGTTAAAGTAAAATTTTCCAATGAATGAATGCATAAGGACAGCCTCAAATGATACACATAATGAAATGAATCATAACAAAGGTGTTAGGGAAGGGATGTTCAAGAGGTGAGTTACATTCAAGCAATGACATTAGGTCATTCTTTATCATTGCACAGCGAACCCGATGAAAGTCATAAACTACATCCTAGGTATAGCTGGTGTTCATACTAGCCTATGAACGAAATGAGATAAAGTACGTATGAATGAATGAAGTAGACTTTGTGTTGGCTAATGAAGACTCCCTGGTTGAGGTCCCATATGTTGACTCGTTGTTCTTGGGATATCTTCATGTCTAGTCCATGATTCCAAGGTCTCATGGAATATAAAAAAATGATATGATCAATATTAAGTGTTATATGAAATATGTTATGTGTTGTTTGCAAAATGATAAGTTTGATGATGCATGTTACACTCATGGCATGACTTTCCATATCAAAATTTAGCAAGTACATTCACTTTTCTAATCAAAATTAGGCAATTCCAATGACTTGACTTTCCATTAATCATGTTGTTAGGAAAGATCTATTCTTTCTCATGCATATCCTTGGTGTGTGCTTGCATATACACATACTTAGTACAAGTGTGTACTAATTCCATACAATTCTCTATTTTAAGGTGCGGGCACAGGTGGATGTTATATTGTACGGTACAATGTTATAGCTATCTGGACAGGGAGCTGTCATCTGGACTTGGTAGGCCCTCATGATTTCGAGGCTATATATTGTTATTATCTAGCTTAGACGTAGGCCTTAGCTAGTGGATCATGTTCCACTAGTGTTTCATTTCCCACTTCATTTAAGATTTTTTATTGGTGCCATTTTGGCAAGTACACATTTAAGGCAGCTATGAACTATTTCTTTCATTTGATGATCTTAATGTTAGATGGTTGATTTTGAACATTTATGAGTTTAAGTAGAATGTCTTATACCAATGTTAAATAACTAAAAGTTCAAATTTTCGCAAAAAAAATAACCTAGATGAAGTAAACATTATGTATGTAGGCTTGTCTGCGACCTCTAAGAGGTCAACAATGCCGGTCTCGTATGGGTCTAGGTTCTGGTTGTGACATGATTATTAATAAAAGTCAATTCAAAAAAGGGACTCTAGCTTAGCACAAAGTGAACTAGAAGTGAAGAGGGTCTTTTCCACATAGATAAGGTAGGTTAACTAATCTACTCATGAGATTAGAGACAACAATGCTTGTAGCATAAATAGAGTCCCAAATACATCTTCTTATTTTTGAAATATGTTATACCAATAGGAATATTAGATATTTGATCCACATAGACGCCATGTTCATTTTTTGGTAGTACCTAGGCAAGCAGTCCACCTTTTATCGGTAGAGGGTTCCATGATACCGGATTCCACATTAGTTCATGTTGTCTATGACGATTAGGGAATGATTTTACCAAAACTAAAAATTAAGTAATAAAGTGGACTCTAACTTTGATGACATGAAGGTTTTGACTTAGATAGGTAGGTGTATGGGAATCTACCTATACATTTCACTAGTTGGCCTTGAGGGAAGTCATAGGAGGAAGTTGTTATTTTTTATGCTCTTATAAAGTTAATGAAATTTATGTGTTTAATTTATATGTTAATGATATTATATGATGTTGATTTTATGTACGAACATGCTATTGGTCTATATTGCTAAATATGATGATTATTACTTTTGATTCTATGTTATGAAATAGTAGGCATTGGTTATGATTATTAGTTGGGCTTACTTGATTGAGTAAGGTAATGGGGCTTTACTTTGTCATTGCACTTGAATATTTCATGGGGGTTATGATTAAGGGTCTTGTTCATATTGTTATGACATAGTCTCATATATATTCTTGTTTATATAACATGATGTTGGAGTTGTGTTTGTTAAGGTTCTAGTATGATAGTAATCATGTTTACATGGTTATACTTGATGATCATTGTCATATTCGGGGATAACCCCCTAGACGTTATCGGTATAGGCTTCCGCTCTGAGGATTAGGACCAGCCTCATTCCATACATCATTACATTCGTAAGTTAAAAATGAAAAAATTTTAAAATTTTCATTACTACTAGATAGAGGTTTTATATATACCTCTACATACACATAATAGTCATATAGAGTGTACATAGAATTTTCCCATAGGAAGATTACATAGTTTTATACTCTTATTACACATTTATACATAGACAATAACATAGTATCAAAAGCATGTCTCCTCTCATAACCATCGAATAAGAGTGTAATAATTTGGGATTGTATAAGAACCCCAAAATGATTTAGGCTCTCTAGATTCTAAATTGATTGTCTTAAGGTTCTAAGGTTCTAAATGACTTATAATATGGAATAGAGGCAGTGTGTCAAGTTTGAGGTTATTTGGAAATAAAATATCAAGGGACGAACGAGACATTCGACAACTAGTCATCTATATTCCTCACATGTCTATACATACTTGTATTTGTATGTAATGAGCTTATGAAGTCTTAAAATTATTTATAATGATTTTTACAGTCAGTATATGGTGTTTCGTGAAGTTTTGAGGTCAAACATCCAAGAACGTCTAAGACTTTCGAAAAATAACCCTTTAGACGTTCAAGTATGTCTTGATCGGGCCTAGTTAGATTTAACGTGTTTTATTTGTGCATTTTGGGTGAAGATTGCATGGAAGGACCTTAACTTGTCAATGTGAATATTTGTATTAGAAACATTGGGGTACGACTTCACAAGGACCCTGCAAAAGGGCCCAGCAGAAGGACACAAGGCCCTTCGACATATTTCCTTGGCAGTGTCAATCGACGAGCCAAAGCGACGCCCCGTTGGTGGAATAATGCCTAGTCGATGTGTAGGATCGACGTTCACTTATCATGAGGAATTCTTGGCCACATGACAACCTCATACCCAATTGATGGAGGGCACAGAAAAGTACGTCGATCGACCAATGCTCCGTCGTTGGGTCTGTCGATGCAGGTTGGTGCATCACTGCTTGGGCACCTTTTTATTAAAGGGGTGAATGGGAAATTCACTGCACATCCTAAACTGACCCTAATAGATGTATTTTGTGATTTTTAGGGGTATTTAAGGGATCAAACACATGAATAACCCATTCTCAATCCTTTCTACCTAAAATAGACTTTCCCTAAAAAATCTTCTCCCTAGAAACCTGCATTGCTAGTAAAGATCAAGAACATCTTGTATAATGGATTCCTATGGTTTATTTATAATGTTTTAAATTTTTTCATGTATATAAAGGTATGGGGATCCTTCATCTGTAAGTAACATTTTACTTTGAGAGTTCTTCTCTATGTTTTTCGAAGTGATTTCATGATGAAACTTCTTCTTCTTCAATCTAGCCATGGACTCTTTCTAAAACGTTTTTAATCGATTAATAATGATGAATTGTTGTTAATGTGATATTTATAACGTGAAAAACAATCTAATTGCATGATGAACCCATGTCCTTCCCAAAATCGATTTAGCCCTTGCATGGGCATTGTAATCATGAGTTGTTGATGGTTGAATTTAGATTCTCTTAAGTTTACTTGTTTATATATACTTTAACTTACATGAATTGATGATTAATTATCCATGTGGATTAATTTATGAAGATTTTCTTTCTCCTAGTTTAGATTTCTAGGAGTTCACTCTAACATTGCACTTTTAATGATTGAATGTTGAATTCAATTATTTTGAGAGTCTTGTAACTACTCTTTTAGGTTAATATTATGGTTTTAATATGCATAGGAATCTCGTATGATCAAAGTGAGGAAGGATTGGCATGAATTTATCTAGTTTTTCCAGCCTATCAATTGGTAATATTATGTATGTGATGTGATCTGAGTTTTTGGTTAGACGATGCATGATTCCTGTTGAATAATGATCTATTTAGCTAATCTGTAACATGTAAAATATTGTTAAAATAATCTCTTGAATGGATAGTTTAGTGCCCATGTTGGTATCTGGATCTTATAGGGATTTAAGCATAATTTTGTTATGTTAAATGTATTATTAGATATGTCCCTATATTTATATTCTTGATGAAAAATGATCTTTTATTCATGTAAGTGAAACTGGTTAATAGTCTATGCCATTCTACATTCTAGTATGCTAATGATGTGTTGTACTAGTTTGTAGCCTAGCCTTGTGGTAGTTTATGCATGACTTCATATATGATTATTATTGTTTAACTAAGGTCCTAGGTTAGTTTTATTGTTTTATTATGAATTTTTATCATAGTTATGAACGTAAAGAATATTAGCTAGTAAGTTATGACTGTCTACTTTCTAATGCATACCTTGTTTTAAGTTAAAGTATGATCTTGTAGCGACTTTTACATGGTTTCTTTTAGGAATATTGTACTTTAGCTACTGATTAAATTCGAATTATTGATAAAAGAATAGAAATGGTCAATGATGACCAAAGGATAAGGGATTGATATGAATTGATTTTCTACTTCTCTACTTCACTATAGTAATGTTGATGAAGCCATGTATGGCATTGTAAGGTATTGTCCACTCATGGTGGCGGTGTTTTCTTTATTTTCATTATATATGTTTTGACCACGTCCTTGAAGGAAAATTGATAATTATATGAATGAGTGGTTATGATGATCACCTTTTGGGTAATTTATGCCTAGTCTTCTATTTTAGTTGTGAATCTAGGTTATGTCACTATTTCAATGAGCATGTAAATGGTTATGCAAGATCATATGTAGGGGCTTCCTTTAATGAAATATTAATGATTCATTATTGCTAACCATGTATCCCTATGTAAGTGTGTGAATAGCTAAGGTATGAGTCTCAAATGAAATGTGAAGATTCTTTTGCCTCCTATGCTATATAGCTTTTTATGGTGTATGCATGAAAGTGTAATGTTGTCTAAGAGGGTGCCTACCTTAATGTGTTGTTGATATACATTATCTGATCAAGTTGACTAATGTACAAATACTCACACATAATACATGCTTACAAGTAGTATAGGGCATGGGTGTATAAATAAAAGGTAGTTCTCTTATTCTCTAGTTTCTACTACTGTGCATGTTAAGCTTATGTTTATTAAAGTATGATATGTTTTTTCCTTAACTAGTATTACCTGATAGGTGTACGAGTATGGGAAAAGGCATGGGACTTTTCCTATATGTTGCACATGTTTGCCTTTATATGATAGTTTCTAGTGTTTGTTTCTATGTGTATGAATATGAATGTATGTACATATGTGGTTTTAAGGTCTTTATGTGAATGGTTTGCTAACATATAAGTATACACACACATCAATGATGATCTGGTCAATAGAGGAGCCTTGAAAGGTGTGCTCAAGTGTGTCCTAAACTAGTTAGTGCTAATTATATATTTTATGTCCATGTGAAAGAGTTTCTCATGTGATTTAGGTTGATGAACTTTCATCTATGGCCTATGAGCTAAGCATACAGGGTGTCAATCTCCTAGAGGCTAATTTTTATAAATGTAATGTAATAATGGCTTTTTAATAAATGGAAACTTAGCTTAGCACCATGTAAACTTGAAGATGAGGGGTGCCGCTTCCATTGTAGGAAGGTAGGTCACCATAGACCTCACGAGGTGGATAACTTCATAACCCAAAAGGGTTTTAGAGTGATATTACCATGATAACCCCAAGTTCCATAAATATGCTTGCCACATAGGATCTTGCAATGTGATATCAACTAAAATGCTAGCCTATGTTAATGTTTGACCTTACCAAGGTAAGGACACCTTCCATTGGTGTAAGGCTCTACAAAACAAAATTCCATGTTTACCAACTATGATCTTTAGTGTTGGTTAAGACTATAGTTTCCCTAAAGTAAAATGGACAATGGAATTAAATTACTAGGACGCTAACTAGTATGACATAAGGGAGGTTACTTAGGATAAGTGGAAGTAATGAACCCATCTAGACATTGCACAATTAGCGCCTCAAGAAGTTCTAGGAACTTGTTTAAAGTGTTATGATTATACTTATGTCCTCATGCATGATTGTAGTATTGGTCAACTAGTTATGAATATGTGCATGGTATAGTCTATAGGATGTGAACTTGTCCTTATATACATTATTTTTGTCTTAATGACTATATGATGAAGTTCTTGCCTAACATGGATGAAGATTCCTTTATTTGTTATGTTGACGTATGAATTGAATGATAATGTTTTTTGTATCATGAAGAGTTTACTAAGTATATGTTGGGTTATGGGGCTTCACTTGTACAATGCACTAGTAGACTAATATTGGAGTCATGAACGAGGTCTTATAATGCCTTATGTGAAGTGAAGCAAAAATATATGATAATTAATGTAACTTACTGTAAAGTCAATGGAGCCTTGACTTAAAAGTGTCGTTAATATGTTATACTTGTATAATGGTATGTATTGGCTTGTACAAGTTGTATGTATGCTTTATTTGTGGCCTAGTTTGATGCATTGCACTAAGTATCACTAAAGGGTTACAAGGAGATTGATAAGTTAAAACAAAAGGATCCACTGTAAGGTAAAATAGTTTACTATAATGTGACTTCAAAATGCCTTAAATTCTATATATGATCTTACATGATGTTTGGAGTTTGAATATGTATATATGAAGTATGTGAATAATATAAATGTAATTGTCTAAAGGTTTTATAAACACTGACTCAAAAAGGAATGAAGTCTGATTTGAAGAAAATGTCCCATTTAAATGCATGTTTCTGCATGGGTGTCATATTTAGTGCATTGTTGTACTAATCCCCTTCTTCTCTAAAATTTACACAAAGTGTTGCTATGGATACTTAAGGGTTATCTTCAAATGATGAGGACCTTGATATGTAAATTCCCAAGTTCAAGAAAAGTAATCCATAAGTTCAAGGATCTTGTAGTTAAGTTACTGTAAAGTTTTGTAAATCATATATATACAGATATACTGCTAAATTTATTATGACAATGCGATGAATGATAACTATGATCTTTGACCTCGGCGAGTTCAAGTACGCCATGTTACTTATAGGGGGTGCTCCCCGGATTTGAGAAAAGTGGTATCAGAGCATCAGGTTTATAAATGTGGTTTTTAAAATTTTTTTAGGGTCCAAAAAAAATTTCATATTGCCACGTCTAGTCGAGTTTTGTATCATTGGTGGTGAGTCGCGACACATCAAATAGTAGGAGAGGCTTTAGGACGATATAGTTTTCCTTCATCATCATTCTCATATCATACCATATAAATTAATTCTATAAGACCTCTCTCGTATATATTCTTGTCCGATGGTCTTTTAGATTTGATTGCTTGAATGAGATTGTATCTCTATGCCTGAGGGAGAAAAGGTGAGTTTAAAGGCTTATCTTGGTTTTATGGTTTAATGAGTATGTGTGAAGGTGATTTTTGGCAATTTTTTATGATGTGATGTCAATTATGGCTAAAATGAAATTTATGTGAAATAGCATGTTATATTGAGAAATGAATGTAATGATATAGTTAAAGTATGTTAGAAGTTATTATGGTTAAAATGAGTTCTTTTGGAATGATGTGTTCCTATATGGTTTTAGATGATGGTGGCCTAATACTCTGATTTGAACTTAAAATTCTTACTTACTGCGTGTGGAAGCATGCTACACTAAGAATATGTTCATAAAAGTACTCAATGCTACCCTTTGTATACATGTAGCCCTCGATAAGTTGCCCTGTATGAATTGCAGTCCTTTATATAGACCTGATCCTAGGTGTGATGATAGTATGCTTATTTTTTTAAAGTTTCTATATCATATTGTTATTAATTGCCATTAATTGCTTAAATGTTTCATTTTTTTTAATTGTAAAGCATGTTCATTGTAATTCTTGATAGCTTACAATAAGATTTTTGGGAAATCGACAAAATTGTTCGTTGATTGGAATGTTGAAATGTGTTTATAATTGAAGCATATGAGCATGATAATGAATGTAAAAAGGTTATTTGATATTTTGAATAATGAAATGAGAGTCTTATGGCATGATGAGTCGTACTTTTATTTCTAGCTTATTATTGGGTTGTGAGTCCCTTGATGTTGTGGAATTGATTTTTCCCCTTGAATTGAGGGTAGTATTCTTAGATTTGTAGTGTTATGATGTAGGTTTGATTGACCTAGAAGTTACCTTAATTTGATGTTGAAAAAAAAAGAGTCCTTATGGTCCTATATTATTTCCCCTAATGTTGCATCACTTTAGTGTCTATTGTACTGTTGAAGAACTTATGTGGTGAAATGGTATGACCTAAATTGAAAATTGGGGGATAAATTGCTATAAGGTTCAAATTCCTTCAAATCCATATGATAAGTTACTATAATCTCCTTGTTGGTTTAAAAGCTAAAATCCACTTGAATGTTTTTTTAATGAAATTGATTTTAAATGGGTTTACCCTAAGTGGGGGATTGTGATGAATTAGTAAGGTTGTAGATTTATACCTTGTCCTTCTATCTTTGCTTGAGCTTGAAGGTAATGAATTCTTATTATGTTTGTTCATGAATAAAGTGTTGCATTAAATTATGAATTGCATGACCTTTATATGTTTAGTATTTATTGATTGACACTACCTTAAAGATATTTTGAAGATTCCAAAATTGCATGAATGAAAATATTTGATAAAATCCATGTGTTCCCATGTTGATTTTCATCTTTATATGCTAATTGTGCAGTTCACTTCATGAAATAAGGTAAGAATCATGGTTTTAATGACATGTGAGGTGTAATGTTTTGCCTTATAATGGAAAGTTGAGTCTCTATAAAATGAAAAGTGTAGAGTCTCTTGAAAAACTATGTGACTCTTATGAGTTAAAAAACATAATTGTAAGTTCACTCTTGAAATGTGAAATACTGATTAGCTAAGTGTTCATATGTGTGCCAATGATATTGTATTTTCTTTCTCAAATGATGGTTATTGTGAAAGATTTTTCTATGTTAGAAATTGACATTTCGTGAAATGGCTTCCTATTTGTTGTGATGTGCTTGGTCTGACCTACCATTTTTGCTTTACAAGGATGGAAGCATGAGCATTCCCTAGTTTAAAAATTGAGAATCGCTCATTTTAAAATGGAACTGACATTGTACTTTCCTTTGGTGTGAACTCATTATACATGTAAGTTTGGTTAGGAGAAGGATATTAATCCAAGGACACCACTAAACATGAGTTGGTTGATTATGAAATTCATGGCACTAATTCTAAATAATAACGATCTTTGATGATTCAATTAACTGAAGTCTACGTGCATTGAAGAATGAGTGCCTAATTTTTTCTTTAGTGTTGTATAAATATACCCAAGTGTTACTTAAAGAATAGTTGAAAGATGAGATCTTAATGAATTGAATTTTAGTGACAATGTTATAACTAGGAGAAGGATGTTCCTCCTATAAACATTATAAGATCCTTTGTGTTTGATGCATTAAAGAGTGAGTGAATGAAAGTTTTGTTTGGTTGTGTCCATTGAGTGATAAAATTAGTTGAAGTTGTGTTCCTTGTATGTTTGGCGGATTAACTTCTATGTTATTATTTTATGAATGTTATTTAACTGATCTATAATGCATTGAAGTCTTTGTTGTGATTAATATGTTCTAAGTGTCATTCGAGGACGAATGTTCCCAAGTGGGGGATATTGTAAGATCCCCAAAATGAGTTATGGTGTTTAGCGCCTTACATTTTTTATTAAGGTTATAAGGTACTAAAAAGACTTATAATATGTTATAGAGGCAATGTGTATAGTTTGAGGTGATTTGGGAGTCATACATTAAGGGACGACCAAGACGTTCGACGACTAGAACCTATGTGTCTCATGTGTCTATACATGCTTGTATTTGTATTTCATGAACTTATGGAGTATTAAATAAGTTATATTGATGTTTATTGAAAGTACATGTAGTTTTGTGATGTTTGGAGGTCAAATGTCCAAGAACGTCTATAACGTTTGAACGATAGACCTTGCGACGTTCAAGTATGTCTTGATGGGGACTAGCATGTTTTAACGTGTTTTATGTGTGAATTTTGGGTGAAAATTTAATGGTAGGACCTTGCATTGTCAATTTTCATATTTACTTTGGAGACATACAGGTACAACTTCTCAAGGGATGCGCAAAATGGCCCACAAAAAGGACCTAGTGGCTGTTGAGACATTGCACAGGCAATGTCAATTGACGAGCCAATGTTGATGCCCTGTTGGTGGAATGAAGCCCTGTCGATGGGGAGGCTTCGATAGGAACATATCTTGGGGAAGTCTTGGACACATGAAAGCCTCATACCCAATCATAGGAGGGCACAGAACGGCTCGTTGATGGACTAACACTTTGTCGTTGGGTCCGTCGATATATGTTGCTATATCACTACCTCGGCACTGTTTTATTAAAGCGGTAAATCAGAAATTCACCCCACGCACTAACTTTACCCTAATAGGTCTCTTTAGTTATTTTTTGGTATATTTAAGGGATCAAAAACGTGAAAAAACCCATTCACAATCCTTCTACACAAAATATAGTTTCCCTCCTAAATTCTTTTCCCAAGAAACCTCCATTATTGGTGATGCATAAAAACAGATTGGAGCATGGATTCCTATTGTTTCTTCATAAATTTGTAAAGGTTTTCATGAATATAAATGTATGGTGATCCATCATCTCTAAGTAACCTTTCACTTGGAGAGTTATTCTAAATGTTTTTCAAAGAGATTTGATGATCAAACTTTTTCTTCAATCTAGCCATGGGTTGTTTCTGAAAACGTTTATAATGGCTTAATCATGATGAATTTATATCAATATGATTTTTTTAACGTGAAAAAAATCCAATTGCATGATGAACCCATGTCCCTTCAAGAAATCGATTTAGCCCTTGAATGGGCATTGTGATCATAACTTGTTAATGGTTGAATCGTGATTCTCTTATGCAGAATTGTTTATTTCTACTGTTATTTACGTTAACTGATAATTAATTTATGATGAAGGATCCAACTTTATTAATGTATAATGATTTGAACATTCCTAGTTTAGAATTCTAGGAGTTCACTGTACCATTGCTCTATTAATGATTGAATGTTGAATTCGATTATGTTGAATGTCTTGTAGCTACTATTTTAGGTTAATAGCATGTTTTAAATATGGAAAATAATCTATTATGTTTTAACATCTACATTATTGATAAAATATGGTTGATGATCAAGGCCTTAGAAAATTAGTAGTATTGCCTCTTTCCTCTACTCTCTCTTCAATGGATAGTTTAGTGCCTATTTTGGTAACTTTATCTTATAGGGCCTTAAGAATAATATCGTTATGTTAAGTATATAATTAGTTACTTCCCCATGTCAATATTATTGATGAAATATTATCTATAATCCATTCAAGTGAATTTGGTTAGTGGTCTATGTCCTTCTACAATCTAGAATGTTAGTGATGGGTTGTACAAGTTTTTATCATGACCTTGTTGTAGTGTATGAATGACTTCATATCTGATTGTTATGCTTTATATAGTGCCCTAGGTTTGTTTTATTGGTGTATTATGAATGTTAATCATGGTAATATAAGTAATTAAAATTAGCAAGCGAGTTATGACTATCTACTTTGAAATGTTCATGTAATGCCTTGTATTATGTTATAGTATGATCTTCTAGCGTCTTTAGATTGTTTCTTTTATGGATATATTAATTCAGATATTTCCTTATATTTAAATTATTGATGAAAGAATACAAATGGTAAATGATGACTAAAGGCTATGGGATTGGTAAGAATTGCTATACTTTTCTACTTCTCTACTTTTCTATAGTTATGTTGATGAAGCCTTGTATGGCACTTAGCGGTATGGTCCACTTATGGTGGATGTGTTTACTTTATTTTCATTATATATGTGTTGAACATGGCATTGAAGAAAAATCGATAAATATATGAATGATTTGGTATGATGATCACTTTATGTGTAACTTGTACCTTGTCACATCCGGGTTTTAGCCCCATGACGTAACCGGAGTGTCGTCCTATTCGAGGACAAATACTAGCCTCTTAGTCTTACATCATCACATTCATCGATCGAAAATATGGAAGAATTAAAACTTTTAAAATATATCTAATCGTAGGTTTACATATACCTCTACACATAATAATAATCTTATTATCGAGTATACATAGACTCGTTCGTATGAGAAGGTTACATAGCCTTCTACTTTTATTTCACATATATAAGATAGAATAAAGTCTCAACAATTGTCTCTTCTCATACCATCTAATATATTATCACAATATGGGCATAGCCCTACATCAAAAATAAGAACCCACCTATAGGCTTATACAAGTTGTACACAGAAGAATTAGACTGAACATAAATGAGCCTTAAACTCATAACCAAGGAACTCCATAACCAAGAATATCGGCATCGCCCTCGGAGCATGAGGACCTACCCATTTTTATGAAAACATATATCCAAGTCTTGAACAATGTCGCCTTCCAGACGCTTCAACGACCGGAACCTAAAATGTTGGGGAAAAGGGAAGTAAACGGGGTTAGTACTCCACATGTACTAAGTATGACATCATATGCACATATAACACCCAAACGTGATAAAAAGGGACATTTTGTTTAAACATGCCAACTTACCTCTTTAAGTATTTATGCAGAATTATGGGAAAAATACTAATCCTTAAGAAATATTCAACAAGTAAAATAAATAATATCCATATCAATCATACTTGAAAACCTAAAATCTCATATTACTGTATTATTAAGAAATAACATCATATCATGAATGAGAGTTCATCACCAAGATAGCAAAGTAAGATAACTAATAATAAATATTCATAGAATCAACAAGCGTAATGACAAAACAAAGCCCCATAACCCTACTCAATCAAGTAACCCCACAAAAACTACAATTAGTTTCATACTTCACACCAAATAACCTTCAAATATGCGTAAGTTCATGCTTCATCAATAAAGATAAATTTACATGTACATAAACATCAAAAATCATATAAAGTCATTTATACTTTTCATCATCCATAAAACCAATATTAACCTGCTAAAGCTCTCATCAAGGCAAACTAGTGCAAGACCTATGTAGAATCACATACCCCTACCTTAGTTGAGTTAAACCCTTCAAGTCACTTTAGTTAGTTTATACAATATTACATCATCTTAGTTTAGGAAACACTTGCCTTAACTGACATATACCACATGAGCAATGTGGAATCAGGTGTCATAAGACCTTACACCGATGGAAGGTGGTCTACCAGCTAAGGTAAAACCTAACATAACATAGCTATCTAGGTGGATCCACTAGCTAGTAACCTATGGTTGAGACATAGTTTAAGGAACTATGAGATAGGTATTCCCTCAAAATGCCATTGGGTAATTGGGTCCTCTAAGGGGAATCCACATCACTTTTAGACCTATTGGGTAAAACTTCCTCTACAGAAATCAATCACCTCCCATTTTCAGGTTCACTAAGTGCTAAGCCACGTCACATTGTTGAAATTTCTTTGCTTCTTTATTAACAATTTTAAAATAATTTAGGTTATAGGGTCGAGCCCTTGTATAATCATCATCTTCATAGATCTATAGAATTGCATGAGTAATAGTACTTTCATCACAATTCATATAAGTAAGCTTAACACTTTACAAATCACATAGTAATTGGACACATTTAATACACATAATCATCCTTATGACATGTAAACCCTAAGAAACCTCACAACCTAAGTTTAAGACATTTCAATTCAATCATCATATCATCCTATCAACCCTAGACAAGGCACACTCCAACATAATATCATGACATAACCATAATAAATCACAAGTTGAAGAAGTTAATAGGAATTTTAAGACTTACCAGACCTCCGCCATAGTTCATCATAAGAGCCTTACCATCAACCCTCTACTCAACACACTGGGGGTAATGTCATCATCCGTAATAATAAGTAATAATATAACAAGACCAAGAGTATCTCAATAACTAAATTCAACACTAGGCCCTAGATCACCTTTAGAGAATTGACATAATAGACCTAAAATTCATCGTGATTTATTCATATCAACACTATAGTAGAGTAATCTAATAAATAACTAAATCAATTAGAACATCACAACAAAATATAGGTCAAGTTTACCAACTAGGGTTAGGGGTTAAGGATCATTCTTTTCAATTATGCTAAGCCATCAACAAGTATTACAATTAAGTTAAATTACATGTAAATCTACTCAATTCAACCTAAAACAGCCATTAACATATCAAATATTAACTTCAATTTGTTAAGTGAATGGTACTCATAAGAAACTCAACGTTTGAAAACATATTTTGAAGGAACCTTTTAAGGAATGAAATTCCATACCATAATGCTTAGTTGAGAATTGATGATGAATCCACCCTTTTTCAGCCCACAATTCTCCTCCCTAGGTAAGATTCTATGGAGTTTTCCTATTAGAGAGAGAGAAAGAAGAGAGAAAGAAAAGATTTTGTGTTTTTAGAGTTGTCTTAGAGTAATGTGAGTTATGAGTATTATAAAGGGTCTTAATTAAATTAATAAACTCCCTTAATCCCGAATTAAACTTCCTAACCCCCTAACTAATTAAATGAAAAAAAATTAAATTTGGCTGTGAAACTCGACCCTTAAAGACAAGACCTCGAATAATGGGCCATCTGTGAGTCGATGGGTACTACCCCTCTCATCCTGCATTATATTGTCTTTGTCAATGACTTACGCAGTTGAGAGATTCCACGAATTTCCTAAGTGCGGGATGATGGTTGCATCAATTCCTTGTGGATCCACACATGCCCCGTCCCTTTGGTCGTCGATTGCACACAGTCAAGCAGTCTTGTCTCTAAAACTAGGGTCCTCCTCAAGTGCCCTTGGTTGGTCCTTGGAGAGTCGTTCCGGGACGTTTGGTCGATGAACCAACCCTAACACGTGTTACACCTACTTTTTACATATTTCGCTAAATTTTTACTCTTAAACATTGGCAAATAGCTAAGACACCGTAGCACTCTTGTGAACAAACTCTCTGGAAGTCATAGACGTTATTGAATATCTATGTTCTTAAACACCTTGAATGACCTAATTTAATTTAAATTTAGTTAAACACAATGCTTAGACCTTGTTACACAAATGTTAGACTTCACGGCACATTTAGAATTTTTGAACTGTTACATTATCCCCCCATTAGGAACTGTCGTCCCCGAATGACACAAACATTCATTTCATTAGGAGGGATAGGCTCAAGAATAGAATCCCAACAAAAGGTCCATATCCTTGAACATAAATCATATCATTTGAACAAGGCAAACTCAACACTCCAATTAACACACATAAGGTTCATCCACTACATAATAGGTAGCTTTTTCTTCATTATCACATATATGAGCTTATATACATTTCATGAGTCAATTATCACAAAATCACCCTATAAACTTGATACATATTACTTCGATAAGACTCAACATATCAAAATACACAACATAACTCAAAACAAGCAAAAATAAAAAAAATTCAAGTTCCCACAACAATACTACAAGTCCTTCACTCTAAAACTCACTATGAAGTTTTTAAAAGGGCCGTTTTTGTAAAACATCACCAAAAAATCAAGAAACGACAAATTCTTGTCATAATTATTTAATTCGTATATTCCTCGGCCTACCATGTAGCATCCCCAACTAATTGATTTCTCAATAACAATTTTACGGATACAAACTCTTTATTCCTTTACTTCATGACTTTCTTATCAAGAATTTTAATCGGAAGTTCTTCATAATAGATATTTATCTTTCACACCAAGACCCTCAATAGGAAGAATAGACTAAGGATCACAAATACACTTTTTTTTCATCGAGACATGGAAAACCAGGTGACCAGAAGCTAACTCGTTAAGAATTTCCAATTTATATGCCACATTATTAACCCGTTGAAAAATATTATACGGCCCCATATAACAAGGGCTCAATTTCACTTTCTTTTCGAATCTAACAACCCCTTTAACTGGTGAAATCTTCAAATACACTTTTTCACTCTTTTCAAACTCTAAATTTCTTCTTCTATGATTGGCATAAGACTTTTCTGACAATAGGCCATTTGCAATCGGTTCCTTATGATGTGAACATTCTCTAAGGTCCTAAAGATCAAGTCGGTACCAAGATTCGAAGGCTCACAACCGCAAACAAGACCATATGGGACCTACATCTTCTACCATATAAATCTTCATCAGGGGACGTGGAGAGGGATGAATGAAAGATATTTCTATAAGCAATCTCCACCAAAGGTAAGTGCTTATCCCAATTTCCTTTTAATCAATAATGCAATCACTAAGCATATCCTCAAAGGTTAGAATAGTGTGTTCTGCTTGACCATCAATTTAGGGATGAGAATTTGCGATAAACTTCACCTTAGTACGCAAAACTTCTTAGAACGACCTCCAAAAACAAGATGCAAATTGTGTACCCAAATAGAAAATAATGGACAACGGAATACCATGACGACACACAACCACATCAATGAAGATATTTGCATAGTCCTACGATGAATTAGTAGACTTGACGGGAATGATATGAGAGGACATAGTCAACCTATCAATTATAACCTATATCAAAGCATATGAATTTTTAGTCCGTGGAAACCCTACTAAAAACTCCATATTAATGTCCTCCCATTTCAAAGTAGGAATTTGGATCTCTTGTAGTAAGCCACCAGACTTTTTATGTTTGGCTTTTTCTTGTTCGCAATTCGGGCACATAGCGACAAATTTCGCTATGTCATTCTTCAAACCTTCCCACAAATAAAACTATCGTAGCTCATGGTAAATCATAGCCGCACACTGATAAATAAAGTAGAAGGACCCATGGGATTCTTCAAACATCCAGTCTCTCAAACCATCTACATCGGGAACAGACAGTCTCCCTTGGCACCTAAAAATACCATCCCTCCAAGGAAAAGCTCTCACTAAGTTATTCAAGGAAAGCTTCCTGGAACTCCATTAAATATTTGTCGAGGTATTGTTTGGACTTCACTGCAAAAACTAAAGATGAGTAGGAGTTATGATGAACAATAGCACCCCTATTTGGAGAACATTTAAGCCTCACTCCCAACCTAGCCAACCTCTTTACTTCTTTTGCTAGATCTTTCTTAGCTTCATCAATGTGGGATACTCTACCCATAGTCATACAACTTAGAGCATCCGCCACCACATAAGTTTTGCCGGGGTGATAGAGCACTTTCATATCATAATATTTCAACAATTCTAACCATATCCTTTGCCAGAGATTCAACTCCTTTTGAGTTAACACATATAGGAGACTCTTGTGGTTGGTAAACAAATCAACATGAACCCTATACAAGAAATGCCTCAAAATTTTTAAAGCAAACACCACCACCGCTAGCTCAAGGTCATGAGTAGGATAGTTTCTCTCATGTACCATAAGTTGCGTAGAATCGTAGGAAATCACCTTCCCATTTTGCATAATCATACACCCCAAACCCACACAGGATGAATCACAACACACAACAAACCCCTTTGAACCGTGCGGTAAGGTCAACACCGGACCGGAAGTAAGCCTACCCTTCAACACTTAGAAGTTTTTGTCACATTCCTCCGACAATTCATACTTCCTAAATTATTGAGTCAATTTATTCAAAATAGATGCAATGGAGGCACATCCATCTATAAACCTCCGATAGTAACCTGATAGACCGAAGAAACTCCTAATATCGGTTGGATTCAATTGTCTGCCAAATCTTAACCGCATCCATATTCTTTGGGTGTACCTCAACTCCTTCACTAAAATTATGTGCCCAAGGATTGCCACCGACCTCAACAAAAATTCACAGTTACGGTATTTTGTAAATAATTGTTGGTCTTTAAGGGTTTGCAATACTATACAATATAAACCATCTGTTCCCCTCACTCTTTGAGTATAATTAGATGTCATCAATAAACAAAATTACAAATGAATCAAGACAATTTTGAAACACCATATTCATTAGGTCCATAAACCTTGCTGGAGCATTTGTGAGACCAAAAGATATTACCAAAAACTCGTAGTCCACATACATACTCCGAAAATCCATCTTTCGGACATCCTCACTTCTCACCCTAAGTTTGTGATACCCCGACTTAAAATCTATTTTTGAAAAGTATGTCGCCCCTTGAAGTTGCTCAAAGAAATTATCTATCTGAGGAAGAGGATACTTATTCTTTATAGTAACTTGATTGAGTTGACGGTAGTCTATACACATTCTCAAAGACCCATCTTTCTTTTTGAAAATAACACCGGATAAACCCATGAATATATTCTAGGACTTATAAATCTTTGTCAAGAAAATCCTTGAGTTGAGCCTTCAACTCCTTCAATTCGGTCGGAGCCATCCGATATGGATGGATTGAAATGGGATTTGTTTCTGCTAGCCAATTGTACAAAAATTAATTTCACATTCTGAAAAAATACCAAGAAGGTCATTACGAAAAATTTCCAGCAAATCACTCACTACGGAGACCGAATCAATAGGAGGAATTTTGGAATTAAAATTATGGACTCATACTATATGATAAATACAACCCTTTGATATCATTTTACATTCTTTTAGACAAGATATGATGCGACCTCTAGGAATAGAATTCTCACCCTTCAACTCAAAAACGAGATCATTTGGGAAACTAAACCTCATAACTCTTGTCCTACAATAAGTAGTTGCAAAAGTAGCATGAAACCAATCTATACAGAAAATGATATATAAATCAAGAATATCTAGCTCAACTAGATCCACATTAGAAATCATATTGGGAAATGAAATAGGAAAATTTGGATAGACTCTTTTTGCAATAAACGTCTCTCACACAATAGTAGACACTAGAAAAGGATCATGCAAAATATTGGGTAAAGTATCAAACTTTTTAGCTACTAGAGGTGTAACAAAGGACAATGTAGCACCCGTATCAAGTAAAGCATACACATCAATTCTAGAGATTTTTAACATACAGGTTACCACGTCGGGAGAGATATCTTGCTCACCCGTAGAATGAAGAGCATTGAAGCGGTTCTTCTTTGGAGCATCACTAGAACCACTTGGTTGTACAGTCGTCTCTTGCCCCTTAGCATTAGGACAATCTTTCACCTTGTGGCAATTTTTTCTACAACAAAAGCAAATCCCCGTTCCTATCAAACATTAAATAAATGACCCTTTCCATATTTGGCACAAGTAGTTTTCTTATTAGACAAACTCCCAATCTTCCCCTTTTGGACATACGCCCTAGGTGACTTTTAATCCCTAGCCTTACAAAATTTTGTTTGAACTTGATTTAGGAATCTCTTCTTGAATTTAGGCTTGTCTTGAATCTCAATCCTATTCTTTGTAGCTCCACCCTCAAAAACACTTTCCCTCTTTGAATGCCTATCCTACCTCTTAGTTCTAGACTTCTTTACCCTCCTAGCATGTACAATAAGATGGGAAATGTTAATATTGTTATGTAACATCGCAGAATGACATTCTTCTTGTCACTCATCCGATACACCCATCACAAATTGACTCATGTCATCTCTATGATTGTAGACCAAGGAAGGAGCATACTTGGCCAATTGAATGAACTTCGAAGACTACTCATGAACACTCATACCCCCTTTGTGAAGGTTAATGAATTCCACAACCTTCCTTCTCTCATTTCCCTAGGATAAAACCTGTCAAGAAATTCGTTCTTGAAGGTCTACCAAGTCACCGGCCCACCTCCAACAGTCTTATTGTCTCTCCATTGCACATACCATGTTTGGGGCACATCGTTGAGTTGGTAGGTGACAAACTCAGCCTTCTCACTTGTAGACACCCCCATAGCATATAGTATCTCGTACACCTTGTCAATGAACTCTTGAGGGTCTTCATCAACCTAAGACCCATAAAATATAGGAGGATTCCTCCGAGTGAAATCCAAAATGACAGGAAACCATAATAGAAGATTTTTGATGGACCTAGGTGCAACCTTCCGATTTGCTTGAGCCGTCATACCTTGTTCTTGAACCGTTGCGGCTTGGGCCAATTGAATGAGGGAAGCCCGTGTATCTTGATGCAACAAAGGTGGAGGGTTTACCAGTGCTTGATCATCAACAACATTATCCTCAATAGGAGCGACTTGATAGCCGCGGGGAGGAGATCCTTCGTTAGCAATCTCCTCCTCAAGTCTCATAGCCGGTTTCCTCTGAGTATTAATTTCCTATAACCAAAATAAAAGGTTTAGGTGAAATCATATAATTAGTACACTATAGTGGCACGAAAATGGATTTTCAAAATCAGAGTGATTCCTAAGCATCAAGTATGTCCCTATTAATAAGTGTGGCGCGCTTCACAATTAGGAATAACAACCTATATAGACAACCTAGAAAAAGACATAAATTCCAAGATACTCAACCTCATGCTCTGATAGAAAGTTTGTCACATCTGGGTTTTATCCCATAAATGTAACCGCCGTCGTCATATTCATCGATCGAAAATACAGAATAAATAAAACTTTTTAACTATATCTAATTAGAGGTTTACATAGAGCTCTACACATACATAATAATATAAATATCTAGTATACATAGACTTGTAAATAAAGAAGGTTACATAGACTTCTACTTTTATTTCACATATTTAAGATAGAATAATGTCTCAACGATTGTTTCCTTTCATCCCATCTAATCGATTATCAGAATATGGGCATATCCTAACATCAAAAATAAGAATCAACCTATAGGCTTATACAAGTCCTACACAATATAAATAGAATGAACATAAAAGGAGTCTTGAACTCATAATAAAAAAACTCCATAAGCAAGTTTATCGGCATCGAGCTCGAAAAGTGAAGACCTACACACTTCGATGAAAAGAGATATCCACGTCTTTAAAAATGTTGCCTTCGAAACCCTTCAACAACTGAAATCTATAATGTTGGGGAAATGGGAAGAAAATGGGGTTAGTACACTACATGTACTAAGTATGATATCATATGCACATATAAAACCATAACGTGCTAAAAAAGGACCTTTTTTGAAACATACCAACTTAACACTTTAAGGACTTATGCACAATTATACAAACTATACTAAACAATTAGACATGTTCAACAAGTAAAATAAATCTATACATATCAATTATACTTGAAAACCCAAAATAGGAAACTAAGAAAACTTATCATAAATCTTTATAGAATCAACAAGTGCAATGACAAAGCAAGCCCTATAACCCTACTTAATTAAGTAACCCCACAAGAACTACAATTAGTGTCATATTTAACACCAAATAACCTTCAAGTACTCATAAGTTTATACTTTATAAATAAAGATAAATTTACATGTTCATAAGCATCAAATCATCATATAAAGTCATTTATATTTTTCATCATCCATATACACAATATTAACCTCCTAAATCTCTCATCAAGTCAAACTAGTGCATGATCTAAGTAGAGTCCCATACCCCTACCTAAGTCGAGTTGAACCCTTCAAGTAACTTTAGTTAATTTATATATCATTACTTCAACTTAGTTTAAGAAGCACTTACTTTAACCTACATACACCACATGAGATAAATGTGGAACCCAGTGTCATAAGACCTTACACTGATGGAAGGTGGTCCACCGACAAAGGTATAACCTTGCATAACATATCTATCTAAGTGGAACAACTACATAGTATCCAATGGTGGCAACATAGTTTAAGGAACTAAGAGATATGTATTCCCTCTACATACCATTTTGTAATTTGGACCTCACCTCATGGGAATCATTAGATAAGTATCCCTCAAAGGGGAGTCAACATCACTTGTAGACCTATAGGGTAACACTTCCTCTATGGACATCCATCACCTCCAATTTTCAAGTTCACTTGGTGCTAATCTAAGTGCATTTATTGAAATTTATTTGCTTATTTATTAACAATAATAACTTAGTTTATGTCATATGGTCTAGAACTTGTATAATCATCATCATCATATATCCATAGAATTGCATGAGGAATAGTCGTTTAACATAATTCATATAAGTAACGTTAACACTTTAAATATCACCTAGTAATTGGGCACATTTGATACACATCATCATCTTTATAATATGTACACCCTAAGAAACCTCACAACCAAAGTTTAAGACATTTCAATTCAATTTTAATACCATTCTGTCAACCCTAGACAATGCTTAGTCCAAAATAATATCTTGACTTAATTATAATTAGTCACAAGTTGAAGAAGTAAATAGGAATTTCAAGACTTACAAAACCTCTTCCATAGTTCGTCATAAGGGTCTTACAATCAATCCTCTGCTAAACACACTAGAGAAGTATCATCATCCACAAAGATAAACAATAATATTACAAGGTCAAGTCCATATCTATAAAACAATTCAACGCTATATTATAGTCTAAGACAAGATTCACAAACCACATTACAATACACTTCATGCCCTAGATCACCTCTTGAAAGTTGACATAAAAGACCTTAATTTGTCTTGATTTACACATATCAAGACTATATTAAAGTAATATAATCAATAATTAAATCAATTACAAGGTCACAACACAATATAGGTCAAGCTTGCCAACTATGATTAGGGGTTGACGATCATGTTTAAATTTTACCAAGCGATCAACAAGTATTACCGTTAAGTTAAATTTCATGTCGAATACTAAATTCAACCTAAAACATCCATTAACAACTCAATACATAACTTCAATTTCGTAATTGAATGGAACCCATAAGAAACTCAACCTTTGAAAACTTATTTTGAAGGAACACTTTGACGAAAGTATATCAAAGGTGAATAGAAACGATACCATAATGTTTTGCTGATAATTGAAGATGAATCCACCCTTTTTCATCCCCCAATTCACCGCCCAAGCGAAGCTTCAATGGAGTCTTCCTATTAGAGAGAGAATGAACAGAGAAGGAAGAGAGTTTGTATGTTAGAGTTGTCTTAGACTAATGTTGGTTCGGAGTATTTATAAATAGTCTTAATCAACTTAATGAACTCCATTAACTCCTAATTAAACCGCATAACCCCCTAAACAATCAAATGAAAACATTTACCATTTGTCAGTGAAACTCAACCCTCACAGTTGAGACCTTGAACGATGGGTTGTCTTTGAGTTAATGGGCACTACCCCTCTCATCCTGCACTTTGTCCTCTCTGTCCGAGACTTGTGCAGTTGAGAGATTCCTCCAATTAACAAAGTATGGTATGAAAATGGCATCGACGCCCTATCGATCCACACACACCCCGTCCCTTTGGTCGTCGACTGCACACTGTCAGACATTATTGTCTCTAACATTAAGTGCATCTTCAAGGGCCCTTTGTTTGTTCTTCGATAGTCGTACCCGGATGTTTGAACCATAAACCATCTCTAACACATGTTACCCCTATTTATTTTATATTTTGTCAAATTTCTACATATAAAACTTAGGCAAATAGACAATACATGCTAGCACTTTTGTGAACCAACATTTTGGACGTCATGGACATTATTGAATTTCTTGGATCTTAATTACCTTGAATGACCTAAATTCATTGAAATTAACTTTAAAAAATTCTTAGACATTATTACACAAATGTTTGGCTCCACAACACGTCTAGAAATTTTAAACTGTTACATGCCTAGTCTTCTACTTTAGTTGTGAATCTAGGTTATGTCACTATTGCTATGACCATGTAAATGGTTATGAAAGATCATGTGTAGGTGCTTACACTAATTAAGTATTAAGAATTAATGACCCCTACCCATGTATACCTATGTGAATGTGTGAATTGCTAAGATTAGGTGTCTTGAATAAAATGTGAAGATTTTCTTGCGTCTTATGCTAAATGGTGTTGTCAGGTCTATGCGTAAAAGTGTAATGTGGTATAAGAGTGTGGCTTCCTGAATATGGTTTTGATAGACTTTATCTGATCATGCTTACAATATACACACACTCACACATCTGACATGCTTACAAGTAGTATACATCATCGTGTTTATATGAAAGGTAGTTCTCATATTCACTAGTGTCTACTACTATGAATGTTAATCCTATGTTTATGAAAGTGTGATATGTGTTTTTGTTAACAAGAATGACTTTTTAGGTGTACTAGTATGGCCAAGGGTATGGGACTTTGTCTATAGATTGCACGTGTTACTTAATAGGATTGTTAGTCCTTTTGGTTTCTATGTGTACGAATATGAATTTAAGGTCATGTGTGGTTTAAAGGTTTTTATCTTTAAGGTTTTCTCACATATAAGTATATAAAACACATGAATGGCGATCTATTTAATAGAGGAGACTTCAAAGGTGTGCACAAGTGTATCGTAAGCTAGATCGTTATTATCATATATGCTATGTCCATGTGAAAGGGTTTCTCACATGATTTAGGTTGATGACTTTTCATGTATGACCTATGAGCTAAGCGTATAGGGAATCAATCTCCTAAAGCCTAATTTTATAAAAGTAATGTAATTATGAACTTTTAATAAAGGGACTTTATCTTACAACCGAGCGAACATTAATATCAGGAATTTCACTTACAATGTAGGAAGGTAGGTCACCATAGACATTACGGGGTGGGTAACCTCATAACCCAAAAAAGTATTAACGTGATATTTTCATGATGCCCCCAAGTTCTATAAACTATGCTTGCCACATAGGATCTTGCAATGTGATATCAACTAAAATGCTAGCATATGTTAATGTTCTACCTTGGCTAGGTAAGGACACCTCCCATTGGTGTAAGTGTCTACAACACCAAATTCCATGTTTTCCAACCATGGTTTTTAGTGTCGATTAGGACTATAGTTTCCCTAAAGTAAAATGGACAATGGAATTAAATTACTAGGACGCTAACTATGATGATATAAGGGAGTTTAGTTAGGATATGTGGAAGTAATGAACCCATCTAGACATTGCACAAGTAGATCCTCAAAAAGTTCTAGGAAGTTTTTCTAATCGGTATTATTATGCTTATGTCCTTATGCATGACATTGTAGTATTGGTCAACTTGCTATGAATATGTGCATGGTATGAGTCTATGATGTGAACTTGTCCCTATATGCATGATTTTGGTCTTAATGACTATATGATGAAGTTCTTTCCTAGCTTGGATGAAGTTGCATTTATTTCTTATGTTGTTGTATGAATTGAATGATAAGGTGTGTGGTCTCATGAAGAGTTCACTAAGAATGTGTGAGGTTATAGAGCTTCACATGTACATTGCACTAGTAAACTAAGATTGGGGTCATGAAAATGATCTAATAAAGCCTTATGTGAAGTGAAGCAAAAATATATGCAAATAAATGTAGCTTACTATAAAGCCAATGGAACCTTGACTTAAATGTTTCCTCGATAGGTTATACTTGTATGATGGTATGTATTGGCTTGTATACGTTGTATGTATGTTTTCTTTGTGGCCTAAGGTGATGCATTGCCCCAAGTATCACTAAAGGGTTACTTAGGAGGTTGATGAGTTAAAAGAAAAGGACTCACTGTAAAGTAAATTAGTTGAATGTAATGTGACTTCGAAATGGCTTATATTTTATGTGATCTTTATGATGTTTTACCTTTGAATATATCCATATGAACTATGTGAATGATATAAATATAATTGTATAAAGGTTTTATAAATATTTACTAAAAAAGGCATGAAGTATGATTGAAAGAAAATGTCCCTTTTAAATGGATGTTTTGCATGGTTGCCATACTTATTGCATGCTTGTACTAATCCTATTTTTCTCTAATTTTTACATCAAGTGTAGGTAAGGATGCGTAAAGAATGAATTTAGATGATGAGAATCTTGATATATATTTCCAATCTCAAGGAATGGATTCCTGAAGTTCAAGGATCGCCTACTTATGTTACTGTAAATTATATAAAATGTATACTTATGATTCTTTAGTAAGGTCGTGTCCCTATTGTACTCTTATAATGTCGTGTCTAGGATGGCAAAGAGACATAAAGTCGAAATATGTACTTATGATATTATATATATATATAGACACACATATATATAAATAAATATATATAAATAAATATAAATAAATAAATATAATATATATATATATATATATATATGAGGTAATGTTTCTAGCGTATGAAGTGCTAAGAAAGGTTTAAATTTTTCACTAAATTTAATATGACAAATGCAATGAATGACAACTATGGGATTGTATAAGACATCCGAGAGGTCAAGTACGCCATTTTACTTCCAGGGGGTGCTCCCTGGATATGACACTTTGACCATATATCAACATAACAAGACCCCATATAGGTCATACAATGTCGAGTACTCAAAAGAAAGGAATAAACATAAGAGTCTTAAGAATAAATCAACTCCATAAGCTTGATATTGGTTGCCCTCGGAATGTGACGACCTACCAAACTTCAATTTATGAGAGTTCCAAGTCTTCCTTCACGATCATGTAAAAGTCCTTCAACGACCAAAAACCTAAAAATGTGGGTGAAAAGATGAAAATGGAGTTAGTACACAACTTATACTCAGTATGAGACCATATACACACATGTCATGAAATCATGCTAAGAAAAGGGACAGTTCATAAAGGTATGCAATTCACATTGAAAAGCCTTATGCACATTCAAGAAGACCATACAAATCAATAAGATATATCGATTAAGTCATAGGCATGTACATCACAAGACCAATAATACAAAGTCTAATCAAGTCAACATGCATATCATATAATTGAACACATAGTCAAAGTAACTCGATCATCAAGTTATAAAATCTCGAGCATGAATAAGAATATATTTCAACATAAGCAAACTAAGAACATTGCTGATGACCCTCTTTAACTCCACTTGTGCAATGACTAAGTAAAGTCCCACACCCTTATTTAATAAAGTAAACTTAGTAAGAACCATAACAAATGACCAACTTTTCATATCATAACCTTAATAGTACTTAACATCATACTTTAGCAGTAGAAAAAAAGTTCATGTTTAGAAGAGTAGTCAACATCATATAATGTCATTAACATGAAAGATAATTACATAAATATCATTTTCATTTATAAGCATATACATACAATAGAACACTCCCTAAGGCTTCCCTCACGGTAAACTAGTGCAAGGCATAGGTAGAGTCACATACCCCTACGTATGCACAATAAAACTTCTTAAGTCACTATAGTTAGCTTGTACTTCATAACCTCATTTTTAGTTTAGGGAACACTTGAATTCACTGACATAGACCACAATATCTATGTGTGGAATCCGGTGTGGTAAAACATTACACTTATGGAAGGTGGTCTACCGGCCAAAGTAAAATCAAACATAAACGTAGCTTATTAGGTGGATCCACTAGCTAGTCTTCTTATACGGGCAACATAGTTAAAGAACTAAGAGATAGACATGATTTCTCTATATGACACTCGGAAATTGGAGCCTCATCTCATGGCAATCTATAAGATTAATATCCCTCATAGACGAGTCACCATCTCATCTGGAACTATAGGATAAAAATCTTCCTCCATGGATAAATCAACACCTCCTAATATCAAGTTCACTCGTTGCCAAGCTAACTCCCTTTTTTTAATGACTTTAATACAATTATTAATCATAGCTTATTGTAAGTCATAGAGTTTATCCCTTGTATAATAATCATCATAGCTCAATAGGAATTGCATGAGTATAATCCTTTCGTTACAGTTCATACTTGTGAGGTTAGAACATTTACATAGTTATATTATTTAAAGTTTCATTGGTAAATCATCACCATCCTTATAACATTTACATACTATCCAAAACCTCACAAACCATAGTGAATACATTTCAATTCATCATCATACTAACCCTATCAATCTTCACATAAGGTATACTTCAATACAATATCATCACTTAATCACAATTAACCATAATTGAAGTAAATAATTAAGATCACAAGACTTAACAAGTCTCCTTCATAATCTATCATTAAGGTCTTACAATAAATTCTTAATTCACAACAATTTGGATGGAATATCATCACACATCAATAAAAAAACATAATAACAAGTCTTTTGAAGCACTACATCACAATCAATTACTAATTCATTGCTCAAGATAAGAGACATAAGTCAAGATTTTAGTCTAGATCAAATACAAAAGATCTAGCATCATAGTACTGTGATTCATATAAATCTATGAATAATTTATACACTAGCATCATCTAGTAGTAATTCAACCAATGACCAATTCAATTGAACCAACATTACACAATTTATAGTATGATCATAAACTAGGGTTAAGGGGAATATGTCATCCTCTACAAACTAGACCAAACCATCAAGATATAACATAATTGAGTTAAAATACATGTTAATATATTCATATTATAAAAAATAAATTATAAAAAAATCAATTCATAACATCAATTTCGTATTGTATTAAATCCCACTTGAAAACACATTTTTAGAAATAAATTTTATAGAAACCTCTGAGGAAATAGGTCTCAAAGGTAAAAGGAATATAATATCTAACTAATTGATGGATATTTATGGAGAAATTTTACCCTTTTAAACTCTTGAACCCACCACTAGCTAGGTTTGAAATGGAGTTCCTCCACTCGAGAGAGAAAGAAGAGAGAAGGAGGAGAATGTGGGTACGTGAATTATGAGAGCTAAGGTTAGTCTAATTAGATTAGATGGTTCATATAGGTCATGAACAAACTTAATTAGTTCTACCCTAACTCCTAATTAACCTAATAGATAAGACAACTACTTATATAACTTAGGTGAAAGTGTGCAACAAAATAGACCACTGACAGACTCCTGTTGGTCCGTCATTTTTGTCAGAGACTCGTACGGAACCTGTCTTGGAGAAAATGACTATGTGTTCATGGACAAGTAAATCTATGCCCCCATCGATTCACACACGGATTGTTGACTACAAGTCGTGGGTCATACTGCCTTGGGCAGTCTTTTAACCCCAAAAGCTAGGGTCCTCCTCAAGGGACCTTGGTTGGTCCTTGGGGAGTCGTGCACAGACATTTAACCTATGAATTAATTCTACTACATGTTGGACACCCTTCCAAAAAATTTCATCACTTTTCAACTGCTAAAATATATTCAAATAGGCTAAGGCACGCTATTATCTCATTAAACTAGTTTTCGGACATCATGGACGTTTTAACATAGACCTTAACCAGTTTCTAAACCCATTGAAACTCATTTTAGCTTCTAGAACACGTCTTAGACTTTAGAAGTAATACATTATCCCCCCTTAGGAAGATTCGCCCCCGAATGACACTAAAATCATATAAAAGAAGGAATAGACTCAAGAAAAGCAGCCCTACCAATAAACAATACACTATAACCTCATTTAGAACCTCAATCATATAATTTACACAAGACAATACAAAACATCAGTTACCACACATAAGGCTTAACATTTCATTATGAGGAATATCCTTCTCGCAACAACAAGAGCTCAACATAATCCTATATGAGTAAATTATGCCAAAACATGACTTAGAAACATGCTCAATGTCGTTTCAAGAAGACTCACTATATCAAATGCACAACATAACTCAAAAAAATAAGAATTGAATTTTTTCAGGTCAATATGAAGAATTTTTGTTAAACCTCAGTGTAATGTCATAAAAATGCATATTTTTCAAAACTTCACCAAAAATCAAAACAACTTCAATTTTTTTCATGTTTTTCATTATTAGTAAGAAGAAATAACCTTCATTTGGAAAGAGATGAAGATAACTTGACTTCATGTTGGCCTCATCCTCCATGTTGATCCATAATCAAGGTGGTTTCTCCACAACATTTTTCCGGAGGCCACCTTTTTGTTCCTCAACCCCTTCACCTGACGATTAAGGATATAAACTAGAACCTCCTTATAGTAGAGGTTATCCTTCACACGAAGACCCTCAATATAAAGAATAGACTCGGGATCATTACATTAGCATATAAACATGAATAACTAGATGAACCGAAGCCAATTAAATAAGGAGTTTCAACGCATAAGCAACCATTCCAATCCTTTGGAAGATCCTTTCATGCAAAATCTAACCATTATTTTCATAGTTAAAATTTTCAAGTACACTTTATCACCTTCTTTAAACTCTAATTCGCTTCTCTTAGGATCGACATACGACTTTTTCCGACTATAGGATGTTTTCAACTTGTTCCTTATGATATGAACCTTCTCCAAATTCGTAGAATTCAAATCATAATCCAATATTGAAGACCCGCCAACTTAAATCATCCAATTGGAGATCTATATCTCCTACCATACAAGACTTCATAAGGGCAATAGATATAGATAAATTATAACTATTCTTGTACGCAAACTCCACTAAGGGAAAATGCTTATCCCAATTTCCCGTGAAATCAATTAAAGAAGCTCTAATCATACATTAAAAGGTTTTAATAGTACGCTCCGCTTGACCATCCTTTTGAGGATGCAAAACGATGAATAAGATCATCTTGGTACCCATACCTTCTTTGAATGACCTCAAAAACCTAGACGATAATTATGTGCACCCTTCTCTGATATGATGTATGACGGAATACCTTGGCAACACACAATCTCATTTATGAAAATCCTAGCATAACTTTCCACCAAATAAGAAGACTTGACGGAAATGAATTAAGCAGATTTTGTCAATCTATCCACAATCACCGATGTAGAGTAATATTTCTTGTGTGGACACGGCAAACTTACCACAAAATCAATATTAATGTCTTCCACTTTGAAGTAGGAGTTGGAATTTCTTAGAGCAAACCTCCTGTATTTTTGTGATCGTCCTTAACTTGCTGACAATTTTTACACTTAGCAACAAATTCTGCTATTTAAAAACCTTCCCACCACAACACTTACTTTAGATTAGGTAATATTCATTTAATACGGATTAAAGGAGTAACGGGACTCATGAGCATCTCAAAAATCTGAGTCCTCAAACAATCTATATTAGGGAACACATAACCTCCCTTGGTACCTCAAGTGACCAACCTCCCAATGTAAAATGACTCATTAAGTTTACCAAGAACCAATTCCTTTATCTCCATCAATTCTTGATTAAGATGTTGTTTGGATTTAATCTCTACCACCAAAGACACCTCAGAGTTATGACAAGCCACTACACCATATATAGGAGAATCTTCAATCTGAACCCCTAAACGTGCCAACCTATGAACATTAGCCACTATGTATCTCTTGGCTCAAAGAATTTAATACCACATTAACTTTACTGGTGTGATAGGACACTCATGTCACAGTCTTTCAACAACTCTAACCATCTCCTTTGCCAAAGATTCAACTCCTTTTTGGTTAATACTTATTGATTAGTTTTCTGGTCTGTATACACATCCACATGGACCCCATACAAGTAATGCCTCCAAAAATTTAAAAGAAAACCACCTCTGCTAATTGAAGGTCATGAGTTGGATGATTTCTCTCATGCATCATGTGTTCCCTAGAGGTGTAGCCTATAACCATCCCATGTTGCATAAGCACACACCTTAACCCGACTTAGGATGCATCAGAATATTGAACCAAACCCTTTGTAGCCTCCGATAGAGTCACTACCGGAGCAGAAGTAAGCCTATCCTTCAACATTTGGAATCTCTTTTAACAAGCCTCTGACCACTCCGATTGAGAATTTCTAAGCTAGTCTTTAAGAGGATGTATGGGTGGACTCTTCATGTTTTACTTAGTTGAGCCTTAGAGTAACCTTTGGAAGAGAGCCTATATGTTATTAAGAGTTGTATTACTGAATATGGATTATGTGATATATGATTAAATGAAATAACTTTACTTTAGGTAGTCTTGAGGAACATCTAGGTGTGTGTGAAGAGGTTGTATGGGCGTCCGCTTCATATCTTATTTGGTGGATCTTTGGATAACCTTTGGTATGGGGTCTAAGTGAATATGGTTATGTGATTGACATTACTCGAAAGTGTTCCATATGTCATTATTGACTTGGACTATTTCTTTAAACTCGTATAATGAACGTTTATATCAAAATGACTTTAAAGTGTGTTTCTATACTAAATGTCCCTCTTTTATGGTTTTTTCATGGCTTTCACACTTAGTGCATTCAATGTGCGAAACCTTTTTTTTCCCTTTTAACTTAAATGTAGGGAATTAGAAGTCTTGATGCCTCATAGATGATGGATAGGTGTCTATGGCTGAAGATGAAGAACTCGTGAATCCTCATAGATTTGAGGACAAGACCCACATGATCTATTTATGTCTTTCGTTATTGTTTTAAGTCTTGTATGGTCTTAGTCCCAATATTTTACATTCAAAGTACTAAATTGTTGAATGAAACATTGTAAAGGTAGATGGTTTTAAATGTCTTCTTCTTGCACATTATTGAAAGTACTCTTTGTGTGTGAAGAAAGTTTTAAATGCTTAATTATTTTTAGAGAATATTATGCGATGAATGATATGAGAGGCTTTTTTTGGGGCTTTTCGAGGTCTAATACGTAGGTAATGTCAAAGGTGTACCTTCGGGTTATCACACACACATTGTCAATTCTTAATGATTAATGGATAGAAGTCTTGTTATTTTAGACTTACCTGAATCATTGACCTTCTTCTTTAATGGGGTCTTCGTGTAGCGCATGAATCTATAGAGAACTGGAAGCATTTGAGATATTTTTACTTTTTTGTTAGATTAGTTAGTGTGGGGTATTGTGGATTAAGTGTCATAGATAGATTTAGTTAGGTAACTAACCCAATAACTACCCGTCCTAACCCCTAGTTAGATAACTAAGTCAAACTTAAAACCCAAACTTAAAAACTAAATTCTGAAAAAACTACTAAACCCACATCAACCACCTTTAGACCGTAGGTGGTGTTAGGCCCTCGTGTTTCGGGTCCATTGTTTCTATCAAAAAGGGTGTTGTGAAGGATTCGGTGTGGATACTAAGTTTCAATCTATGAGTCAAACCCACGCCCCATTACTCCCCTCACAGTCCATCAAAGGGGATTCATGTGGGGTGTTGTTTTTTAATAGTTTTTTGTCAATTTTTTTATAGGTTTTTTTCAATTGTTTGGGTCCTCCGCATAGACCCCTAATGTGGTCCTTAGGGGTAGTACCTTGATGTTTTGAACCTAAAAATGTATTAATATATATTCAAAGTAATTTAACAGGATTTAGTCCACAAACCACTCTTTAAGCCACATACAAAACCAAAGGACAAACTAGATCACTTTCACTAGTTTATGGATGTGATGGTAGTTTCTTGACCCTATGCATATTACAACCTCCAAAAGAAATAGGTCAAAATAGAGCTTCACATATGTTTAATGAGTCAATAATGTATAAATATAGGGTAGTTAAGTCAGTTTATAATTTTTAGGAGTTTTTGGAAATCAGACGCCTAAGACGTCCACAAACTATTCAAAATTGATGTATTGTATCCTAGGGTTTTGTAGTGAAGTTTTGGGCGATGGTTTGAGGGTGAATTTGAGTGTGAATGCTTCCTATTAACATAATGACATGTAAAGGGACAAAACGTCCATGAATGACGCCATGGGGACCAGCTAAAGGGTACCAAGGATGGGCAATCGAAACTACCCAAGGATGCATGCAGGGGCCATAATTCGAAGCCCACCTTGCGACGCTTATGTGACGCGAGATCTACTCCATAAAAATGGTGAGAGTAAATATTTGTATCTTGCTTTGCAATGTGCATCAAAGACGCAAATTTGGCTGCGACGTTTTTGAAGTAAAATTTGAATTCAGAAAAGGGTCCAAATGGTGTACGGGTATTTTGGGAATTTTGGGGATCATTGGTAGACTTCTTTCGGTCATCTTAAACCTCATTTTATCCAAAATTTAAAATTTTAAACATCATATAAAAATTATCTCTAAAACTCTTCTTCCGAAAAACTCCATTTTCAAGAAGCTTCAATCTCCAAGGGAAGAAGACCAAGTTCTTTAATTTTCTTCACCAAATTTTGTGGTTTTGTTCCGATTGTGGTATGGTAGTAACCCTTCAACCCTCTTTCATTCAAGGATCCATTTCAAAAAGATTTCCAAACAGAATTTCAACTTCAAACATCATTATTTTTTGTCTTTAAGTATGAGACTTTGCATGAAAAACTTTTATTTGTTAAAATGAGTTGTTCTTAGTTCCAAATGATAATTTCAACTTCGAAACCCCAATGGTGTCATGTCTATAGTATTTATATACTTTTAACTTATATAATAATGAGATTGACTAGATAACGTATCAGTCATTGTTTCTTGGTTGTTTTATTAAGCTTTAGCTACTGTCCTAAGGGCTATTTTATGATGAATTGTTGGATAAATTTTTGATAGGTGGTGAAATCTTGGATAAATGGAAAGTTGTTTCGGTTTGGTTGCCTTCGTGAATTCAGATAGGGTGTTCAATAGTTATCTCTTAACTATAGTCAAAGAATGTTAAAGACTCTGGGGGAGCTATGCTTAACCCGAGAGGATTTTACGAAGGGTGAGTACTTTGTGAGTAGAGATGTTGTATAGAATGTACCTCTTTAGATGGGTGATCCTCATTAGTAATGAATGATTACTTAGTGGAAATCTCCCTATCCCTTAACTAAGCGCCCATGTAGGTGTAGGTGATGGAGAATCCATGCAATGGCTAAAGAATATGGCCCTACCTTAGGCCAATAGGGATCCCTTACCCGGTAAGGGTAGTACCGAGATTCCTTGTCAAGCTCTCATGGTCAATGTTGCTTAAATCTATCCCCCATAAATATATGCAAACAAACTAATTCTCTTTATGGGTGTACTACTTAGGGTAGGTGGTGGAATGGGACAGTATTTAGCTATTGTACAAGTTGACATTTGAAGGGAGTCTTTGTATGTTCTTACATGAAATGTATGAATGGGTCATTATATGATGTAAATGAAATTAATGTGACTTTATGTCTTATGTTAAAGAAGCATGGTGAAGTTATGTCTTATATGATGAAGTTAGGAATAATAATAGTGGTGTGCTTAATCCATGGGAATCGTCATGGAGCAATAGGTGAGAGTAGTAGTATGGGATGCGACTCACACATTGTACTTAGTGTAACTTGTAATTCCGATTGGAGGAAGTGAAGTCTTTAGTGCATGAATGTTCCTCTAGTGTTTTTAGTATTGAATATTGACTTGCTAAATGAAATGAAGTATGCTTGTAATTTTTTGTCTTAGGGCTTACTTTTGTGTATAATAAAGAGATTGTATGGGCAATCTCTTCATGTCTTACCTAAGCGAGTCTTAGGATTGCTAGTGATACGAAGAAATATTTGCTAATGCCAAAAACTATAAAGTATGTCTTTACGTGACAAATATCGATGTTCCACTTTATTTGTTAAATGATGGTCTATATGATATTTGAGAGATCTATTAATGAAGGTTTTATCAAAATAGCATGACTTGTATGTTTCTACTTAATTGTCCTTTTTTTCATGATTTTGTGTATGCCATACTTAGTAAAATGTTTCTACTAACCCCATACTTTCCTATACTTTATTAATATAGGTTGGAGACGAGTTGAAGGGTAGAAGGCAAAGCTTTGGAATTGACTATCTCAAGACTATGTATGTCCTAATATATTCGAGGGCATATTCTATGTTTCCTCAAGTTCTTCTTTATTACATGTATACCACTTATTATGTACTTCTTTCAATGTAAAATTATGTTTCTCTAAGATATTTATATCGTATCTTTATGTTTGCTTGTTACGATGAGATTATCTTTAGTATGTTGAAAAGATGTTTTCCTTACTATTATTTATCGTCAAAATCTTAAATTTTTCACTACTTTTCATGTCTTATGTAATGAATGAAAGATAAGAGGCTTGTGCAAGACCTTCAAAAGGTCGAGCATGCCTGTTTCGACCTAAGGATTGCCCTAACTTCTAGGGTGTACTTGCGTCTTGAAATAAACTTTGTTTTAGAGAATAAGGTTATACGAAATAGTTTAGGGTCTAAAAGTCTCACAAGCCATTTCAAATAGAGTCTTGGTCATAGGTGTGAGTCACGACGCACCCCAGAGTGAGATTCTATAGGACAATTGAAGTTTTACATTCTTCATTACTCTAGTTTCGTGCCATAAAAGTGAGTTTCATAAGATCCTCTTTCCAACCTCTTCTCTTATGTTTATAGGACATCAGTACAAGGAGGATATCTACTCGAATGTAGGAGGGAGAAGTAGCTAATGAGAGAAATCCTCACCGAAATGAGCAAGTCCTTGTACATGACGAAGAGGATGTAAATGAGGATGCACCCCCGATAGAACCTAAAAGTCCTCAAGTGTCTCAAATTTCTATAATTAACAAATGTTCTCACGCCCCTATGTTAAATAGGATATGGATAATATAGAGATAAGGGATTCTCTTAGGGTCTTGACCAAACTCATGATGACTCAAACTCAAGTTGTCACTAATCATGTTGTTGCGCAATCTAACCTATGAGTTGGACATCAACCTCAAAAAAATACAAGTACTCCCTTTTTTAGAATCCGGCATTTCATGAGGTTTAACCCTCTTACTTTACATGGTACAAAGGTGGGTGAAGATCCACAAGGCTTCGTATATAAGGTGTACAAAGTGGTGGATGTTATGGGTGTTACTCCTACAGAGAAAGAGTTGTTACCACTTATCATCTAAAAGATGTGGCACAAGTGTGGTTTGAAGAATGGAGGGATTAAAGGCCCTTAAGGGAAGGTCTGGTAGATTGGGAAGTGTTCAAAGCGACCTTTCTTGAAAGGTTCTTTCTCATAGAGTTGAGGGAGAGAAAGTTAGTGGAATTCATGAACCTTCGTCAAGTGGAATGAGTGTGAAGGAGTATTCTCTCAAGTTCACCCAACTCATTAAGTACACCCCAACCTTGGTAGCAAACTCTAGGGCTAGAATAAATATGTTCGTGATGGGGTGGTCTATTATTGTTGATAAAGAATGTCGTACGGCCATGCTCTTTAATGATATGTATATCTCTAGGCTCATGGTATATTCTTATTAAATTGAAGAATTAATGCTTGGGTAATTACTAGGGATGGAAAGAGTCATAGAATGGATGTGTCAAGTCAATCTAAGGCTTAGAAGAGCTTTTATAATCAAGACTCTTCCATGGGGAACAAGGATAGGGTTTCCACAAATATTCTCAAGGAGGTGGTTATGCTTTTGAGAGGTGTCGGTGTACTATTTCTTTGGAGAAACACTTGGGTAGGTCTCTTGCCAGCAATAATGGTTGCTTTAAATGTAATAAGAGTCATAAGATTAGAGATTTCCCTACCCTCATGGCAAAAGGGAAAGAGGTCAACCAAGCCCCTCATGGTGGCCCAGATCTGAATGCTCCTAAGAGGAATCATTTCTATGCTCTCGGAGCTAAAGAAGTGACTAATCTGGAGAGAAGGACCCGGTAAGTTATAATTCCTTATAGTCGTTATTTTTATGTTATGAGAGGATTTTGTATGGTCTTGAATTTTATGTTATCATGCCTTCATGTTAGAATTGCTTGAAAATGAATTCTTGAATTTTGAGCATTATTCACTATATAGGAGTAGTGTTAACTATAAATAATTTCAAATTTTGATTTAATTGATTTCTAATAAATGATGGTCTCACAATATGTAGAAATGATGTTTAAGAGCATGACTAATGTTGGAGAAGGTAGTTCCTCAATAAATGATGAAATGAGTATGTGGTGTGTATAGTGGACCTTGTTCCAACTTATTTATGTGGCTATGTGTCTTAATGATGTAAATTTGGTGCTCCTTGGGAGTTTTGTGTATTGAGTATGAATGTATTTAACTGTATGTTATGTTTTATATGCTTCCAGTTGACTCCTTGTTGTCGTTAAAAGTATTTATGTATCATTCAGGGAGAATGTTCCCAAGTGGGTGAGTATTGTTAAAAACTCAAATGATATACGTAAAACTAGAGCTTCGCCTGTGTTTCATGATTTAATAATCTATTAAAATCGATTATTTTAGCATTACAAGTAAGTTTATAATGTTTGGGGGTGTTTGGTAATCAAACGCCCAAGACGATTAAAAACTCGTCGAAGTTGAACTAGTGTGTCGTAGTGTTTTGTAGTGAAGTTGTGGGGGATGCTTTAAGGGTGAATTTGAGTGTCAATGGTTCTTATGTATAGACTTACATGTAAAGGGTAGAAATGTCCGAGAATGACACCCCGGAGACTAGCTTAAGGGTCCTTGAGCAGGTCCCAAACATAGGCCATTGAAGCTGTCCAAGACGTTGTGCAAGTGGCAATATCTGAAGCCCACCTCGCAACGCGCCTATGACACGAGGTCCACTGCCTCAAATTTTGAGAGTCAAAATCTTGAGCTTGTTCTGCAACGTGTAGCCAAAGCATAAATTTGGCCACGACGTTTTTAAGTCAAATTTTAATCGGGAAAAGGTCCAAATGTTGTAGGGGTCTTTTGGGACTTAAGGGATCATTTCTGGAGTGATTTAGGTCATTTTAAAGCTCATTCCACACACCATTTATGTTACACCATGAAAATCCAAGAGACATTGTAAAGTCTAAAATATGTGTCATTAAATCTAAACATTGTTTCTAAGTCCATTTTTAATTAATAAAGGTCATTTAGGAGCTTTAAGAACCAAAACATCAAAAATGTTTCGGAAGTTTGTCGAAAGGTATGTTATTGTGTCTTAGCCTATTTGACTAATTTTTAGGAGTCGGAAATGTACGAGTGGAAATGTAGCTAATAGGTGTTTGAGTTGTTTCACGGTTGAAACGTTAATATACGACTCCCCAAGGACCAACCAAGGGCCCTTGAAAAGGACCCCTATTATTTGATGCAACACTGCCTAGCAGTGTGCTTTGACGGGAGAAAAGATGGCCCATGTATGGATCAACGGGGCATTAATACATATGTCGTCCCACAATTAGGGTGTGGAGAAGGATTCTTCACCAGCAATGCCACTGAACTCATCAACGCAGTAAAGAGGTAAATGCTACAGTCCGTGTGTTGATCGATGGGTTATCAATTCCAGCGTCTTTCCGCACTTAGACAATTTATAGGTTTCATAGTGTAGCAACCCTAAAAATGAATATTCTTAGTACTGCTTAATCTTTCTAGAATACCTACGATTAGACCAGGTTAACACGTATTGATGCGCGTAGAATCATACCTTTGAATCCTTGTTACAGCTAAGCCAACAAACTTTTGGAGTTAGTGGAGTGAGAAAAGGTTGGGTCCAACCATGAAGGGCTCTCGAATACAATAATTTACTTGAAGGAGTATTTACCGGACATAAAAAGGGAAAATCATAGGTTTTGAGGGTATAGGGGTAAGATGGTCTTTTCCCAGACTAAGGTTAGTATTGTAATTACACTAAATATATAATAATTATTTAATTAATAAGGTGGAGGAGGATTTTGGGAAGAGAGGGTCAAAATTGGCTCTTGAAGTAAAGTCTTGCTCCACTAGGGTTCGAACCAAGGCGGAAGCAATGAATTAAAATATTTTCAATTTAAGTTGGTAAATTAATGTAATTAATTTATATTTATTATTAATTAGCTGAGTTAAAATAAAAGGAAATCAAATTTTTAATAATTAAATAAAAACCTTAATTGACTAAGTCCTATACTAGACTTCTAATACTAAGAAAACTCTTCTCCCCAACGCTAAGCTCTCTCTGTCATGTTTCTATCACTCTCACTCTGTATTCTCTCTGCAAATAACTTCAAAAAATAGTAGATAAACCAAAGTTCTTCACACTTGAATAACTCACAAAGAAAATAATAGAAAACAAACGAAATCAATCACGCAGGCAAAAATAGGTTCATCCGTCGAGTTTGTGTTGACTTTGAGGGGATTTGGCCATTATTTTTGATGAATTTTTTGGGCATCAAGTCGAGGTCTTAACGTCAAAAATTAATGGGTTCTCTTCTCTCTTGGTCCCTTTCCCAAGAGACCCCTAAGGTTTAGACGAATCTATTCCGAAAACTAGTGTTGTTCCTAGATGCATGTCTCTGTCACTACCTTCCATTGAATCATAGGTTGGATATGTTTGCTGGTAGAAAACTATAGTTGAAATGTGTTGTCTTGAGGATTATGTGTTTATATGTATGTTCATAATTATGTGACTAATATTGATGTTTTTCCGAATTTATATGTACGTGTGTGTGCAATGTGAACCGTATCTATGTGCCTCGGGTTAAGAATTTAAAAATGTATTGTTGTGGTTGTATTTCATGTACAGATGATTATGTTATTCGTGATGTTCATATGAGTTGAAATGTGGCTGATTTCGGTGATAATATCTTGGCTAAACGAATCCATTAAAAATGCACCTAAAATGTATTAAATGATCTATAAATTACCCTATGAAATTACGTATAAATGTTGAAGAAAGTACGCTGCAAATGTGATTAAAATTTCCAGCATTTTGATAGTTTAATTTCGGCTAATGTTGAAGTTTAGGGGAGTTTGAAAATAATGTTTAAAATATGTATGGTAAGTTGGGATTGAACCCAACACCTCTCTATGAGAAAGCTATGAATGAAAGAAGAAGAAATGTGAGGCGTGGGAATAAAACCCACGACCTCTAGGCATTGAAGGAGAGTAAAGAAAATGAAAGAAAAGAAATGTGAGGCGTGGCAATCAAACCCACAACCTCTATGCAGTAAAGGACTGTAAAGAAAAAGAAAGAAAATAAATATGTTGTGTGGGGATCAAACCCACAGCTCTAGGAAGTAAAGGAGAGTTAAGAAAATGACAGAAAAGAGATGTGAGGCGTGGAAATTGAACCCACGACCTCCTAGGGAGATTCAAGGAGAAAATTAAAAGTTATCAAAGAGGGGTTGTGAGGGTTCGAACCCATAACCCCTCGGCCAAATGAGAAAATTAAAATTAATGAAAATAAAATGTAATTGAGGCTGTTGGGGTTCGATCCCACATCCTCTTAGATCTAATAAGCGAAAAAAGAAGAGAGAACCTAAATGAAAAATAAAATGAATCCATTGGGGCTCGAACTTGGGTACCCAAGCCCTATATATCAAATAAAGTAAATGAATAAAAATGTAAGTGTTGTCCAAGGGATTTTAAACCGGGTTCCCTTGCCCAAATTTCATATTAATACATAAGTCATACGTGAATTAATACTTAGGATTAATACTGCCTACTTAGACCGAAATCGAGATCTTGGCATACATACAAGATGCATATGTCTTGTACAACATAATCATACGAAGATATGAATCACTTAAATGAAATGTGAACAAAGCATCATGGCTTGTGTATATAGACTCATAAGTCTAACATAAGTCTAAAAATAAGTGAAACCTAAGATTTATGCAATTACATGATGAACAACAAAGAAATAATGAAATAAACAACGAAATGATGAAATTAACTATGAAATGATTAATTTAACAACGAAATGATGAAATAAACAATGAAATGATGAAACCTAGAAGGGTTTAGTCAGAGTGTGAAACACCCTAAATGTCCAAGTGCATTGGCATATGATGAAATGATGAAATGAATAAACAATTGATGAAATGAACAATGAAATGATGAAACCCTAGAAGGGTTAAGTAAGAATGTGAAACACACTGAAAGTTCAAGTGCATTGGCATAAGATGAAATGAACATTCACGTAAATGGGGTTAGAAATTATGAATAGCAAATGTACTAATGTTAATAAATGTAATGACAATATGATATGAGGCTAATGTAAAAGATGAGTGTAATCTTAAATGATCCTAAGTTAATGTTACCAAAACGTACTCACCTATGAGAGTGTAAAGTTAATAAAGAGACCAGTCTATATGAACAATCTAATGAATGTATTGAGATTAACACACTTAACACTAATCAGGAGATGAGAAATCATCTATGGAGCTATGATGTCCTCATACTAGAACCCAGGTTCCATGACGTATGAGTTTAATGTAATGGAACTTTAAAGTGAGCATCGATAGACTAGATATGAGTGGTGATGCCTTCTTTCGGGAAGGGCGGAGGTTCACATAACTTTCATGTGATGAGACTGGCTGGCATGCCAGGTTTATGTCTCCTTTTATCTCCTAGTCTTCAAACCTATACTGCTAAAAGAGGTATCTGGCGGGGTTCAATTCCAATATACGCTAGCACGTTTTGGGTAACCTACACTGCTAAGTCATTCTTGATCATTGCACAATGAACCCGATTAAAGTCTTAAACTACATCCTAGGTATAGCTCGTGTTTACAAAAGCCTGTGAAATAAATGAAATGAAGTATGTATGAATGAATGAAGCAGACTCTGTGTTTTCTAATGAAGTCTCCCTAGTTAAGGTCCCATATGTTGATCCCTCATTTTTTGAAATTCTTGATGTCAAAAGGTCCCATATGTTGATCCCTCATTTTTTGAAATTCTTGATGTCAAGTTCATGATCTTGAGGTCTCATGGAATATGAAAGAGTGATATGCAAAATGATATGTTCTATATGTACTATCTTTTTTGTTGCATGCAATAT
The DNA here is from genome assembly GCA_027704785.1 of Solanum chmielewskii. Lineage (NCBI taxonomy): Eukaryota > Viridiplantae > Streptophyta > Magnoliopsida > Solanales > Solanaceae > Solanum > Solanum chmielewskii. Next base: position 24,490,667 of record JAKWIX010000326.1, read on the forward strand.
GAGAAGTATAATGATGCATGTTTCTCTCATGGCATGACATTCGTAATCCCAATTTGGAAAGTTCACTCACTTTCCTAATCCAAATTTTGAAAGCTCACTAACATTCCTAATCCCAATTTGGCAAGTCCACTGACTTGACTTTCCATAATAATGTTGTTAGGAAAGAGCTATTCTTACTCTACATGTCCTTGGTGTGTGCTTGAATATACTCATACTTAGTACAAGCGTATACTAACCCTATACAACTCCACAACTTTAGGTGCCGTGACAGGTGGACGTTAGAGCTATAGGTTGACGCTGAAACTATCCGGAAGTGGAGCATTCATCTAGACTTGGTAGTCCGTCATGCTTTCGAGGATTCATGCCCATTATATTCTAGATTAGTTAGAGAATTGAGCTAGTGAGGTATGTTCCTCTTACTTTTCATTCTGCTTTTGTTCAGACATTGTATGAGTACCATTTTTGCAAGTGTATATTTAATGCTATATTAAACTATTTCTCTCATTTGATGATCTTAATGTTAGATGGTTGATGGTGAACAATTATGAATCTAATAGAATGATTAGTATGTATGTTAATAAACGTAAATTTTCAAACTTTTTGCTAAAATTAATCTAGACGATGTAAGAATGACGTAAGTAGGTTTGTTTGTGAGTTTTGAGAGGCCAACAATGTGGGTCTCGTCTAAGGTCTAGACTCCAGTAGTGAAAAAGTTGGTATTTTAATTTCTGATAATAATAAGTTCACATCAACCACATTGAGTAGTTTCTAAATCATGGTAGTGAAGTATACCGCTATCCTTGATTAGAGATTTCATGATGCGTAGAAAAAATTTCCCTTCTTCTAATCTTATTGTGCCTTTCCTCATGTCTGATTTTCTTGGTGTTATGAGCGTGTCTAACATCATGCCTTGCTATTTTCAGAGAATGAACACTAGGAGAGAAATTGGTCAGAGAAGAGGAGGAGCAGCTGATGGGGAGAATCAAGTACCACCCCAGGCTCCACCTGAAAGAATAGACATGCTTATTAACCCTGCTAGGTTGACTGTAGTTGAGGTGAGAGGATCTCTGGCCTAGATTACATAGGTCATCACTATGTAGGCTGAGACCATGACTGCCTAAGTGAAGCGACAAAATGTTCAGAGGGATAACCCACCGGTTCGTACCATGGATGACAGGCTGAGAGACTTCACGGGGATGAATGTTCCTATTTTCACAGGGTATAAGACATCAGAGGACCCCAAGGATTTTGTGGACGAGGTGCATAAGATCTTGGCTGCTATGGGGGCCACACATACTGAGAAAGTAGAGTTGGCTTCCCATCAACTCAAGGAAGTTGCACAGACTTGGTGCAAGATGTTGAAAGATAAACGAACTTTGGGGAATGATTCGATCACTTAGGACCTAATTAAGACATCCATTCTTGGGAGATTCTTTCCAAGGAAGATGAGGGAGACCAGGGTTGATGAACTTATCAACCATAAACAGGGATCGATGACGGTCAGGGAGTATTCCCTAAAGTTTGTGAAATTATCAAGGTATGCCACTTATCTTGTGTCTAAAAGAATACACAAGATAAGTAGATTCTTGATAGGTATTTTTAAGGATATCAAGAAGTAGTGTAGGGTATGTATGTTGCATGACATCATGGACCTTTCAATGATTATGGTCCATGTCCAACAAATGGAGGAAAGCAGAAAGAGGAAGCACACTAGGGTAGGGAATAAGTGAAGTCAAGCTGAAAAGAATTTTTAAAGGAAGAGTAGTACCAAAATAAGGGATCAGTCAAGGTTTAACAAGGAAATCTCCCACCAAGGGGAGTAAAGTTCATCCAAGGGTAGCTATGATAATAATTTTGAGTCCAAAGTTTAGAAAAACAATGAAATAGATACACCTCAGGAGAGACCACCTTGCACGAAGTGCAGCCAACTACATATAGGAGATTGTATGATGGGAACTAACTCTTGTTACCATTTTGGCTAACAACGTCACATGATGATGGATTGTCTGAATAGGAGAAGTAAATAACAAGGTAAGGAGAGATTTAAACCTAATTGTCCAAGTGAAGAGGCTCCAAGGAGGCAACAATTATTTGCACTCAAGTCTACGGGTGCAGGGGAATGGACCTCTGGTGAAGTCTCTAGCGTGTAGCCTTAATTAGTCTTTCATGTGTTTGACTGTATATGGTGTTAATGCACTAATATAAGGTTAATATGTTTGGGTTATCATGTTTGTTGCTGATTTGTATGACTTACATGTTTACTTATGTTGTATGCTTTGATGAGACTAGTATAGGAAAGAGTTCCTTAGTCCATTAATGTGATGCTACTAGTAGGTTTCAAGGATGTGCACCATTATGTTTATATGTGAATAAGATATTCACAAATGGGGAGTATTGAATTACCTATGTAGGCATGCATTGTATAGATGACTTACTTATTGTTTCTAAAGAGTAGTTTCATTCAGGGGCGAATGTTCCTAATGGGGGGGATAATGTAACAACCCTAAAAATGAATATGATAAGTAATTCTTAATGTGTCTAGAATGCCTACGTTTAGACCGGGTTCATACGGATTGATGCGCGTAGAACTAGATCTCTGAACCCTTTCTATATCCAAGCCAAATAACCTGGCAAGTTCGTGGTGCTTGAAAAGGTTGGGTCAAACTATGAAGGGTTCTCGAATAGGAATATTTAGTTAAAGGAGTATTTACTGGACATAAAAAGAAAAAATCTTAGGTTTGGAGGGTCTGGGGGTGAAATGGTATTTTTCTAGGAAAAGGGTAGTATCGTAATTACCATAAATATATAATTAATTATTTACTTATTATGGTGGAGGGTCATTTTGGGGAGAGAGGGCCAGAAATTAGCTCTTGAAATTAAGTCTTGCTCAAACATGTTTTTAACCTAGGTGGAAGACATGAATTAAAATATTTTTAATCTAAGTTGGTAAATTAGTGTAATTAATTTATATTTAGTATTTTTAGATGAGTTAAAATAAATGAAAATCAGAGTTTTATTAATTAAATAAAAACCTAATTGACTAAGTCCTATTATAGATTCCTAATCCTAAGAAAACTCTTCTCTCACACGCTCATCTCTCTCTCACATATCTATCACTCTCACTCACGATTATGTCTACCAAATAACTTCAAAAATAGTAGGTCAACCAAAATTCTTCACACTTGAAGAACTCACAATGAAACTATAAGAAAACAAACGAAATCATTCACGTAGGCAAAGAGGAGTTTGTCCGTCTAGTTGGTGTTGACTTTGAGGGGATTCGGACGTGATATTAGGTGAAGTGTTTAGGAAGAAAGTTGAGGGTTTAACGTCAAAAAGGTATGGGTTGTATTCTCTCTTCGTACCTTTCCCATGATATCCCTAAAGTTCAGACAAATCTATTCCGAAAACTAGGGTTGTTCCCTCCTTGCATGTCCTTGTCAATAGCTCTTATCAAATTATAGGTTTGTTATGTTTTATGGTAGAAAAATAGGGATGAAACGTATTTTCGTGATGATTATGTGTTTATATATATATTTGGAATTATTTACCCTATTGTGATGTTTTTCCGATATTATGTGTATGTGTGTGCGCAATGTGAACCGTGCCTATGTTCGTCGGGTTCAGGATTTAAAAGTGTGATGTTGTGGTTGTATTTTCATGTACAAATGATTATGTAATTCATGATGTTCATATGAGTATAAATGTGGTTAGTTTGAGAGATAATATTTTTGCAAAATGAATCCATGAAAAATGGAACTATAAACTTATTAAATGATATATGAATTACCCTATGAAATTACGCATATATTTTGATGAAAGTAGGCTTCAAATATGATTTAAGTTTAAGGCATGTTGATAGTTTAATTTTGGATTATGTTGAAGTTTAGGGGATTTCGAACCAACGACCTCTAGGAAGTGAAGGAGGGTAAAGAAAATGAATGTAAAGAAATGTGAGGCATGGGAATTGAACCCACGACCTCTAGGCAGTGAGGGAGAGTAAAGAAAATGAAATAAATGAAATGTGAGAAGATTGAAATGAACGCACGACCTCTAGGAAGAGAAGGAGGGTGAAGAATATGAAAGAAAAGAAATGTGAGGCATGGGAATCGAACCCACGACCTCTAGGCAGTTAAGTAGAATAATGAAAATTAAATAAAAGAAATGGCAGGCATGGGAATCAAATGCACGACCTCTAGGCAGTGAAGAAGTGTTAGGTAAATGAAAGAAAAGAGATGTGAATCATGGGAATCGAACCCACGACATCCTAGGCATATTCAAGTAGAAAATCAACAGATATTAAAGAGAGGTTGTCGGGGTTTGAACCCACAACTCTTAGGCCAAAGGAGAAAAATTAAAATTAATGAAAATAAAAAGTAAATGAGGTTGTGGGTTTTTTTCCCATTATCCTCTTAGTTCTAGTAAGTGAAAAATGAAGGGAGAAATTAAGGGGAAAATATAATGAAGACATTGGGGCCTGAACTTGGGTCGCAAAGCCGTATGAATCAAATAATATAAATGAAAAAAATGTAAGTGTTGTCCAAGGGATTCAAAATCGTGTTCCATTTCCCAAATTTCGTATTGATACATAAGTCATATGTGAATTAAATATTCAAGAAGAATGCTTTCTTCTTCGATCGAAATCGAGATCTTGGCATACATACAAGATGCATAAGTCTTGTGCCACATAATCTTTTGAAGATATGAATCACTTAAACTATATATGAACGAAGCCACATGTCTTCTACGTATAGACCCATTAGTCTATCATACCTCTAAAAATAAGTGAACCTAAGATGTTCGCAATAAAATGATGAAATGAATAAAGAAAGGATAAAATGAACAATGAAATGATGAAATGAACAATGAAATGAATAATGAAATGATGAAACGAGATGAAATGATGAAACCCTAGAAGGGTTAAGTAAGAGTGTGAAACACCCTAAATGGCCAAGTGTATTGACATATGATGAAATGAACAATGAAATGATCAAATGAACAAAGAAATGATGAAAGGAATAATTAAATGATGAAACCCTAGAAGTGTTAAGTAAGAGTGTTAAACACACTAAATGTCCAAGTGCATTGACATATGATGAATGGGAACATTCACCTAAAAAAGAGTGAGTAATTATGAAGAGAATATCTGCTAATATTAATGAATGTTGTGACAACATGATATGAGGCTAATGTAAAAGATTAGAGTAATCTCTAATGAACCTCTAAGTAAATGTTACAAAAATGTACTCACCTATAATAGTGTGAAGTTAATGAAGAGACAAGTCTCTATGAACACTCTAATGAAAGTATTCGGATTAACCCACTTAATACTAATTATAAGAAGAGAATTCATCTAGAAGCCAACTTTCATGACGTATGAGTTGAATGTAATGGAACTTTATACTGAGCACAGATCGACTAGTTATGAGTGGTAATGCCTTGTTTTGGGAAAGGCGGTGGTTCACTTAACTCTCATTAGATGAGATTTTCCGGCATGCCGGGTATGGGTCACCTTATATCTCGTAGTCTTCGAACCTATACTGCCAATATAGGGATCTGGCGGGGTTCAATTCCCTTGTACGCTATCATGTTTTGGGTCACATTGGCCGGTGATTCCACCCCTTTTCGGTGTGGAAGAGAAACTAGATTTCATTATGCTCACATGATCTATGTTGGTTAAAGTTAAAGTTCCCATATGAATGAATAAGTCTAGCCTAAAATAATGCATATAATGAAATTAATGATAGCAAACGTGTTAGGATAGAATAACACGAAGCTGAGCTATACTTAAGTACTGACACTAGGGCATACTTGATCGTTACACAACGAACATGATGAAACACTTAAATTTCTTCTTAGGTATTGCTTGTGTTTACACTAGCCTATGAAAGAAATGAAATGAAGTACGTAAGAATGAAGAAGAGTTTGTGTTTTCTAAAAAAGGCTCCTTAGTTGAGGTCCCATAGGTTGAGCCCTCATTTTGGGAAGTCTTGATGTCAAGTCCATGATTTCAATGTCTCCTGGAATACGAACAAATGATATGCAAAATGTTATGTTCTATGTGGAATATGTTATGTACTGTGTGCAATAAGATAATTATGAAGATGCATGTTACTCTCATGGCATGACTTTCCTAATAAAAATTTTGAAAGTTCACTTACTTTTTTAATACAAATTTGGAAATCTCATTAACTTTCCTAATTCCAATTAGGCAAGTCCAATGACTTGACTTTCCATAACCATGTTGTTAGGAAAAATATATTCTTAATCATGCATGTCCTTGGTGTGTGCTTTCATATCCCCATACTTAGTACAAATGTGTAATAACCCTATACAACTCTACAACTTTAGGTGCACACACAAGTTGACGCTAGAGCCGCAGTTTGACATTGAAACTATCCGGACGTGGATGATTCATCCGGAATTGGTAGGCCCTCATGATTTTGAGGATACATGCTCATTATGTTCTAGCTTATTTATAGGATTGATCTAGTGGACTATGTTTCCCTAGCTTTTCTTTCCGCTTTTGTTTAGACATTGTATTGGTGCTATTTTGGCAAGTATACATTTAATACCATAATAAACTATTTCTTTTATTTGATGATCCTAAATTTATATGTTTTATATTGAATATTTATTATTCTAATGGAATGATTAGTATGCATGTTAAGAAAAAGAAAGTTTCAAATTTTCTTCTAAAATTAACCTATTCAAACTAAGAATAACGTAAGTAGGCTTCTCTGCAATCTCTAATAGGTCAACGACGCTGGTCTCATATGGGGTCTAGACTCCGATCGTGATACATAGTCTTTGACCGATACGACAGACAACAGGACGGAAGGGGTTTGTCCGTCAACTCATAAATTGCTCGTCGATTAAGATCTCAATTGTGAGGGTCGATTTCAATGCAAAATTTTAAACCAATTCATTTAATTAATAAAGTGGTTTTGGGGTTAGTTGGGGATTAAATGAATACTAATTATGTTTATTAAGTCCCACTATAAATATCCTCTACACTCATTAACATGAGGACAACTCTCACATAAACTCTATTCCTCTCTTTGTGCTCTCTCTAATTGGAGGACTCCATAGATGCTTACCCGGGGAGGTGAATTGGGAGATTTAAAAGGATGTACTCAAATTCAGTTCTAAAAAAAACATTAAGGTATGGTCTTTATTAATCTTTGAGACTCTTTCCTAAATGGGTTCCTTCAAAATAGATTTAAAAAAGTTTAGTTTTCCTATGGGTTTCATTCAGCAACTAAATTGAAGTTATAGATTAAATTGTTAATGAATTCTTTGGGTTATATTGTGTATATTAACATGTAAATCAACTTTTTAATGGTAATTGTTGATGTTTTGGTTCTAAATTTAAGAATATGATCCTCTATCCCTAACCCTAGGTAGTGATCTTAATCTATATTTGAGTGGGTTGTGTATCAGATTACTATCCTATGGAGTTATTATGATTAAAGTAATCTATATTGTATTTAGATCATTCAACTGAGTGGGTAGTTTATTATATTACTATCCTATGGAGTTACTATAATTAAATTAAGATTAATTATAGTCCTATTATTCTAATTCGTGAGATGTGATTTAGCTTATGAATTATAATGTAAAATTATTCTATGTACCATATCTTAAGTTGGAATCTAAAGATGAATTCTTTTATAGAGTATGCCTTATATTAGGATTATATGTTGAATTGAAATGTCTTGAGTATATGTGAGGTTGATTAAGGTGTATGTGATATGAGGATGGTGAAAACTATCAATGTTCCTTAATATGTTATTAAATGCTAATGTGTTAACCTCAATTGTATGAATTGTTATGAAAGGAGTTATGCTCATACAATTCTTATTGAGCTATTGATTAAGATGATTATACAAGCGGTAGACCTTATGGACTAAATTAAACTATGATTGATAATTAAATGCTGAAAGACATTTAAAAAAAAGGACTCAGGCTTAGCACCAAGTGAAATAGATAGAGGTGTGTCCCTTCCCACATAGGGAAGGTTTAAACACTACATTACCCTTGTGATTGGAGACTATAAAGCATTGCACGTAAAGGGGTCTCAAAAAAATCTCCTAGTTCTTGTACTATTTTGCCCCCATAGGATTACTAGCTAGTGGATCCACTTAGTTGCTATGTTTCATGTTTTGGTACTGCCTTGGCAAGTATATGCGTACTTTCGGTGTTGTATTTAATGACACCACATTCCACACCAGCACATGTGGTCTATGTCGGTTAGGCCAACATGTTCCCAAAAAGGTAAATAGAATTAAAGAACTTAAACTCTAACTTGGATAACCTAAGGGGTCTAGCATAGTGTAGGTAGGGGTATGGGACTATATCTAGATATTGTGCTAGTTAGCCTTGCGGGGAGTGTTAGAAGGAGGTTCTTATATATGATTATTATATGATAATATATGAGGTATATATGATGAAAATGGCACATTGTTAATACTATATGTTTATTATATCACTTATGAATATTCCTTAGGTTATAATGTTAATACATGATTAAATGTAAACCTAAATGCCATGATATGTAAAGTTTGCTTTGTCATAGCACTTGTTGAATTAATTAGGACCTGTGAGTAGTTGTCTTGCTTATTATGATATGTTTAACTCTTATTCATTCTTGTGATATTTATCCTTGATGTTAGGGTTGTAGTAAATCATGGTTTCAAATATGTTCAGATACATATAATATGTTGAGTTAGTAAGCATGTTGTGTTGATTGATATGACTTACATGTCTTTGCATTAAATCCCTAAAGGGGTAAAATGTCATGTTTTGACTAAAAACACCTTTTTAGCATGTTTTTTTTATGTATGTGCATAAGATGTCATACTTAGTACATGTGGAGTAATAACCTCATCTTCTTCCCTTTTCCCAAACATGTAAGGTTCTATCGTTATTGAAGGCTTGGATTCTTCCGTTTATCCAAGTTTGTAGGTCCTCAATTTTCGAGGGCAATGCCATCCTCTAGCTTTGGATTTTCTTATGATCTTATTGACTATATCATTCCTTTCTTTTTTAATTGAAATAACACTTTCGAATGACCTATACATGGTCTTGTTGAATTGATGTAAGGGTTATGCCCATATTGTGACGTTCATTTAGATAGTATGAGATGAGAAAATACTTGAGACTAATTCTATACTTCTTTATATATGTTCAATAAAAGTAGAGGGGTATGTAACCTTTCTATTTGAAGGGTCTATGTATAATCGAATGAATATAATTTATGTGTATATAGAGGTCTATGTAAACATCAATGTAGTGATAATGAAAGTTTTCAATTTTTCCACATTTTCAACCTATAAATGTAAATACATGAAAGTAAGAGGCTTGTCTTATTCCTTTAGAAGGACGACGACGCAGGTTACGTCTAGAGGGTAAACCCGGATGTGACAAACATGGTACAAGAGAATGACATTGAATATAGTTTAGTTGTGTCTCTCTCTTAACCATGTCTGTGTAGGTTTTAATCATAATTCTTATGCGCGCCACACTTATGATTTGAAACCTATATGATGCTTAGGACTCACTCCCTTTCTAGGAAATCTTATATCGTGCCAATAGAGTTTAGTAATGGTATTATTTTTCATCTAATGCAATGTTGTGCTTATAGGAAGCATGAACCCTAGAAAGAATATGTCTCGAAGACTTGAGGAGGAAGTTGCTGATGCGGGAGCTGCTCCCCATAATGAGAAAATTCCTCCAGTTGAGGAAAATACTTATGTTGATCAAGCCTCGGCTTACCCTAAACCTATGATGGAGGCGGAAATGAGCCCAGTTCTTGATCAAAGGGCCCAATCCATGACTACTCAAGCACAATCCATGACGGTTCAAGCCCATGCTATGACGGCCCAAGCCGATCAGGATATTACTCCCCGTCCGGATCAACAAGTCACTACTATGGCTTCCCTTCTAACAGACTTCCATAGAATGAACCCTCCTACTTTCTATGGGCCTAGTGTTGATAAAGACCCCTAAAGAGTGATGAATTCCAAAGAGTACTCATTGAATAAGGCAAGCCTAAAATATTGCACATAATGAAATGAATGATACAAAACGTGTTAGGATAGGATGATCAGAAGCTGAGCTATACTTAAGTTATGACACTAGGTCATTCTTGATAATTTTACAACGAACACGATGAAAGTCTTAAATTCCATCTTAGGTATAGCTGGTGTTTACACTAGCCTATGAAAGAAATTAAATGAAGTACGTAAGAATGAAGAAGATTTTTTGTGTTTTCTAAAAAAGACTCCTTAGTTGAGGTCCCATAGGTTGAGCCCTCATTTTGGAAAGTCTTGATGTCAAGTCCATGATTCCAATATCTCTTGGAATATGAAAAAATGATATGCAAAATGTTATGTGGTATATGCAATATGTTATGTGCTGTGTGCAATAAGATAAGTATGAAGATGCATGTTACTCTCATGGCATGACTTTTCTAATTAAGATTTTGAAAGTTCACTCACTTTCCTAATCAAAATGTGGAAATCACATTAACTTTCCTAATTCCAATTTGGCAAGTCCACTGACTTGACTTTCCATAACCATGTTGTTAGGAAAGATCTATTCTTAATCATGCATGTCCTTAGTGTGTTCTTGCATATACCCATACTTAGTACAAATGTGTACTAACCCTATACAACTCTACCAATTTAGGTGCACACACAGGTTGATTCTAGAGCTACAGTTTGACGTTAAAACTATCCGGACGTGGATCATTCATGCAGAATTGGTAGGCCCTCATGATTTTTAGGATGCATGCTCATTATGTTCTAAATTATTTAAAGGATTGATCTAGTGGACTATGTTTCCCTATCTTTTCTTTCCGCTTTTGTTTAGACATTGTATTGGTGCTATTTTGGCAAGTATACATTTAACATCATATTAAACTATTTCTTTCATTTGACGATCCTAAATTTATATGGTTTATGGTGAATAGTTATTAATCTAATCGAATGATTAGTGTGCATGTTAAGAAAAAGAATGTTTCAAATCTACTTCTAAAATTAACCTAGACAAAGTAAGAATAATGTAAGTAGGCTTGTCTGCAATCTCTAATAGTTCAACGACGCCGGTCTCATATCGGGTCTAGACTCTAATCATGACACATAGTCTTTGAAACGATACGACCGAGTGCAGGACAGAGGGGGGTTTGTCCGTCGACTCACCAATGGCTCGTCGAATGAGATCTCATTTGTGAGGGTCGATTTCAATGCAAAATATTAAATCAATTCATTTGATTAATAATGTGGTATTGGGTTTAGTTTGTGATTACATGAATACTAGTTATGTTTATTAAGTCCCACTATAAATATCCTCTACACTCATTAACCTAAGGACAACTCTCACATAAACTCTCTTCCTTCTCTTTGTTCTCTCTCTAATTGGAGGACTCCATAGATGCTTAACTGGGGAGGTGAATTAGGATATTTAAAAGGATGTATTCATATTCAATTCTTAACAAAACAATAAGGTATGGTCTCTATTCATCTTTGAAACACTTTCCTCAAAGGGTTCCTTCAAAATAGATTTAAAAAAGTTGAGTTTTCCTATGGGTTTCATTCAGTAACGAAATTGAAGTTATAGATTGAGGTTTTAATGAATTCATTGGGTTATATTGAGTATATTAACATGTAAATCAACTTTTTATGGTAATTGTTGATGTTTTGGTTCTAAATTGAAGAATATTATCCTCTATCCCTAACCCTAGGTAGTGATCTTAATCTATATTTCAGTTGGTTGTTTATTAGATTACTGTCCTATGGAGTTATTAAGATTAAAATAATCTATATGGTATTTAGATCATTCATTTGAGTGGGTTGTTTATTAGTTACTATCCTATGGCATTACTATATTTAAATTAAGATTAATTATAGTCCTATCATGCTAATTCTTGAGATGTGATTTAGGTTTTGAATTATAATGTAAAATTATCCTATGTACCATATCTTAACTTGGGATCTAAAGATGAAATCTTATATAGAGATGCAATTGGCCTTGTTATTCTATTGGTTACCATTATGTGATGATGTTACTCCCAAGTTAGATTGAGTTATGGTTTTATGGTAAGACCTTGAAGATAGATTTTTAGGAATAATTGTGATTAAATATTATTAAGTCATGATATTACATTGGAGTATGCCTTATACTAAGATTATATGTTGAATTGAAATTTCTTGTGTATGTGTGAGGTTTATTAAGGTGTATGTTCTATGAGGATGGTGAAAACTATCAATGTTCCTTAATGTGTTATTAAATGCTAATCTGTTAACCTCACTTGTATGAATTATGATGAAAGTAGTTATACTCATACAACAATTATTGAGCTATTGATGATGATGATTATACAAGCCATAGACCCTATGGCCTAAATTAAACTATGATTGATAATTAAAGGGTGAAAGACATTTCAAAAAAAAAGACTCTGGCTTAGCACTAAGTGAAATAGATTGAGGAGTGTCCCTTCCCACATAGGGAAGGTTTAAACACTACATTACCCTCGAGATTGGAGACTATAATGCATTGCACATTAAGGGGTCCCAACAAAATCTCCTAGTTCTTGTACTATGTTGCCCCCATAGGAATATTAGCTGGTGGATCCACTTAGTTGCTATGTTTCATGTTTTTGTACTGCCTTGGAAAGTATATGCCTACTTTTGGTATAGTATTTAATCACTCCACATTCCACACCAGCACATGTGGTATATGTCTGTTAGGCCAACATATTCCCAAAAATATAAAAAGAATTAAAGAATTAAACTCTAACTTGGTTAACCTAAAGGGTCTAGCTTAGTCTAGGTAGGGGTATGGGACTGTACCTAGATTATGCGCTACTTAGCCTTTAGGGAAGTCTTAGAAGGAGGTTCTTATATATGTTTATGATATGATAATATATGAGGTATATATTATGAAAATGGCACATTGTTGATACTATATGTTTATTATATCACTTATGAATATTCCTTAGGTTATAATGTTAATACATGATTAAATGTAAACCTAAATACCATGATATGTAATGTTTGCTTTGTCATTTCCCTTGTTTACTTAATGAGGACTTGTGAGTAGAGGTCTTGCTTTTATGATATGATTAACTCTTATTCATTCTTGTGATATTTATCCTTGATGTTATGGTTGTAGTAAATAATGGTTTCAAGTATATTCAGATAAGTATAACATGTTGAGATAGTAAGCATGTTGTGTTGATTGATATGACTTAATGGACATTTCATTAAGTCCATAAAGGGGTAAAATAGCATGTTTTGACTAAAAAGTCCTTTTTAGCATATTTTGTTTGTGTATGTGCATAAGATATCGTACTTAGTACATGTGGAGTAATAACCTCATCTTCTTCCCTTTTTCCAAACATTTTAGGTTTTGATCGTTATTGAAGGCTTGGATTCATTCTTTCATCCATGTTTGTAGGTCCTCAACTTTCGAGGGCAATGCCATCCTCTAGGTTTGGATTTTCTTATGAGCTTATTGACAATATCAGTCCTTTCTGTTTTAATTGAAATTATACTTTCATACGACCTATACATTGTTTTGTTCAATTAATGTAAGGGTTATGCCCATATTGTGATATTCGTTTAGATAGTATGAGATGAGAAAATACTTGAGACTAATTCTATACTTTTATATATATATATGTTCAATAAAGTAGAAGGCTATGCAACCTTTCTATTCGAAGGGTCTATGTATACTCGATATGATTATAATTTATGTATATATAGAGGTCTATGTAAACATCAAAGTAGCGATAATGAAAGTTTTCAATTTTTCCACATTTTCAACCTATGAATGTAATTACATGAAACTAAGAGGCTTGTCTTATTCCTTTAGAAGGACGACGACGCAGGTTACGTCTACAGGGTATACCCGGATGTGACAAACATGGTACTAGAGAATGACATTGAATATCGTTTAGTTGTGTCTCTCTCTCTACCATGTCTATGTAGGTTTGTAATCATAATTCTTATGCGCGCCACACTTATGAGTGGAAACCAATATGATTCTTAGGACTCACTCCCTTTCTAGGAAATCCAAAATCGTGCCAATAGAATTTAGTTATGGTGTTCATTTGCATCTAATGCAACTTTTGTGATTATAGGAAGCATGAATCCTCGAAAGAATGTGTCTCGAGGACTTGAAAAGGAAGTTGCTGATGCGGGAGCTGCTCCCCATAATGAGAAAGTTCCTCCACTTGAGGAAAATACTTGTGTTGATCAAGCCTCTGCTTACCCTCAACCTATGATGGAGGCGGAGATCAGCCCAATTCTTGATCAAAGGTCCCAATCCATGACTACTCGAGCACAAGCCGTGATGGTTCAAGCCCATGCTATGACGGCCCAAGCCGATCAGGATATTACTCCTCGTCCGCATTAACAAGTCACTACTACGGCTTCCCGTCTAAAAGACTTCCCTGGAATGAACCCTCCTACTTTCTATGGGTCTAATGTTAATAAAAACCCCCAAAGAGTGATGAATTCCAAAGAGTACTCATTGAATAAGGCAAGCCTAAAATAATGCACATAATGAAATGAATGATACCAAACGTGTTAGGATAGGATTATCAGAAGCTCAGCTATACTTAAGTAATGACACTAGGTCATTCTTGATCGTTGCACAACGAAGACGATGAAAGTCTTCAATTTCATCTTAGGTATAGCTGTTGTTTACACTAGCCTATGAAAGAAATGAAATGAAGTACGTAAGAATGAAGAAGAGTTTGTGTTTTCTAAAAAAGGCTCCTTAGTTGAGGTCCCATAGGTTGAGCCCTCATTTTGGTAAGTCTTGATGTCAAGTCCATGATTCCAACGTCTCCTGGAATATGAACAAATGATATGCAAAATGTTATGTGATATATGCAATACGTTATGTGTTGTGTGCAACAAGATAAGTATGAAGATGCATGTTACTCTCATGGCATAACTTCCCTAATCAAAATTTTGAAAGTTCACTCACTTTCCTAATAAAAATTAGGAAATCTCATTAACTTTCCTATTTCCAATTTGGCAAGTCCACTGACTTTAGTTTCCATAACCATGTTGTTAGGAAAGATCTATTCTTAATCATGCATGTCCTTGGTGTGTGCTTGCATATACTTATACTTAGTACAAATGTATACTAACCCTATACAACACTACAACTTTAGGTGCACACACAAGTTGATGCTAGAGCCACAGTTTGACGTTGAAACTATCCGGACATTGATGATTCATCCGGAATTGGTAGGCCCTCATGATTTTGAGGATGCAAGCTCATTATGTTCTAGCTTTTTTATAGGATTGATCTAGTGGACTATGTTTCCCTAGCTTTACTTCCCGCTTTTGTTTAGAGATTGTATTGGTGCTATTTTGGCAAGCATACATTTAATACCATATTAAAATATTTATTTTTTTGATGATCCAAAATTTATATGGTTTATGATGAAAAGTTATTAATCAAATAGAATGATTAGTATGCATGTTAAGAAAAATAAAGTTTCAAATTTTCTTCTAAAATTAACCTAAAGAAAGTAAGAATAACGTAAGTAGGCTTGTCTGAAATCTCTAATAGGTCAACGAAGCCGGTCTCATATGGTGTCTAGACTCCGATCGTGACACATAGTCTTTGACGGATACGATAGAGTGCAGGACGGAGGGGGGTTTGTCCGTGGACTCACAAATGGCTCGTCGATTGAGATCTCATTTGTGACGGTCGAGTTTCAATGCAAAATTTTAAATCAATTCATTTAATTAATAAAGTGGTTTTGGGTTTAGTTGGGGATTAAATGAATACTAATTATGTTTATTAAGTCCCACTATAAATATCCTCTACACTCATTAACCTAAGGACAAATCTCACATATACTCTCTTCCTTCTCTTTGTTCTCTCTCTGATTGGAGGACTCCATATATGCTTACCTGGGGAGGTGAATTGGGAGATTTAAAAGGATGTACTCATATTCAATTCTCAACAAAACATTAAGGTATCTTCTCTATTAATCTTTGAGACTCTTTCCTCAAAGGGTTCCTTCAAAATAGATTTAAAAAAGTTGAGTTTTCCTATGGGTTTCATTCATTAACAAAATTGAAGTTATAGATTGAGTTGTTAATGAATTCTTTGGGTTAAATTGAGTATATTAACATGTAAATCAACTTTTTATGGTAATTGTTGATGTTTTGGTTCTAAATTGAAGAATATTATCCTCTATCCCTAACCCTAGGTAGTTATCTTAATCTACATTAGAGTGGGTTGTTTATTAGATTACTATCATGATTAAATTAATCTATATTGTATTTAGATCATTCAATTGAGTGGGTTGTTTATTAGATTACTATCCTATGGTGTTATTATAATTAAATTAAGATTAATTATAGTCCTATAATGCTAGTTCTTGAGATGTTATTTAGGTTATGAAGTTTAATGTATAATTATCCCATGTATCATATCTTAAGTTGGGATCTAAAGATGAATTCTTTTTTAGGGATGCAATTGGCCTTGTTATTCTATTGGTTATTAATATCTGATGATGTTACTCTCAAGTTAGATTGAGTTATGGTTTAATGGTAAGACCTTGATTATAGATTTTGAGGAATAATTGTGATTAATTATTATTGAGTCATGATATTATATTGGAGTATGCCTTATACTAGAATTATATGTTGAATTGAAATGTCTTGAGTATGTGTGAGGTTTATTAAGGTGTATGTGATATGAGGATGGTGAAAACTATCAATGTTTCTTAATATGTTATTAAATGCTAATGTGTTAACCTCATTTATATGAATTGTGATAAAAGGATTTATACTCATACAATTCTTATTGAGCTATTGATGATGATGATTATACAATCGGTAGACCCTATGGCCTAAATTAAGCTATGATTGATTATTAAAGGCTTAAAGGAATTTAAAAAATAGGGACTCTGGCTTAGCACCAAGTGAACTACATAGAGGAGGGTCCCTTCCCACATAGGGAAGGTTTAAACACTATATTACCCTTGAGATCAGAGACTATCAAGCATTGCACATAAAGGGGTCCTAACAAAATTTTCTAGTTCTTGTACTATGTTGCCCCCATAGGAATACTAGCTAGTGGATCCACTTAGTTGCTATGTTTCATGTTTTGGTACTGCCTTGGCAAGTATATGCCTACTTTTGGTGTAGTATTTAATGACACCACATTCCACACCAGCACATGTGTTCTATGTCGCTTAGGCCAACATGTTTCCAAAAAGGTAAAAGGAATTAAAGAACTTGAACTCTAACTTGGATAACCTAAGGGGTTTAGCTTAGTCTAGGTAGGAGTATGGGACCATACCTAGAAATTGCGCTTGTTAGCCTTGAGGGGAGTCTTAGATGGAGGTTCTTATATATGTTTATGATACGATAATATATGAGGTATATATGATGAAAATGGCATCTTGTTGATAATATATGTTTACTAGATCACTTATGAATATGCCTTGGGTTATTATGTTAATATATGATTAAATGTAAACCTAAATGACATGATATGTAAAGGTTGCTTTGTCATTGCACTTGTTGACTTAATTAGTACTTGTGCGTAGTTGTCTTGCTTATTATGATATGTTTAACTCTTATTCATTCTTGTGATATTGATCCTTGATGTTAGGGTTGTAGTAAATCATGGTTTCAAGTATGTTTAGATAAGTATAACATGTTGATATAGTAAGCATGTTGTGTTGATTGATATGACTTACTTGACTTTGCATTAAGTCCTTAAAGGGGTAAAATGGCATGTTTTGACTAAAAAGTCCTTTTTAGTATGTTTTGTTTGTGTATGTGCATAAGATGTCATACTTAGTACATGTTGAGTAATAACCTCATATTCTTCCCTTTTCCCAAACATTTTAGGTTTTGATCGTTATTGAAGACTTGGATTCTTCCTTTAATCAATGTTTGTAGGTCCTCAACTTGCGAGGGCAATGCCATCCTCTAGCTTTGGATTTTCTTATGAGCTAATTGACATTATCATTCCTTTCCGTTTTAATTGAATATTATACTTTCGTATGACCTATACATGGTCTTGTTGAATTGATGTAAGGGTTATGCCGAAATTGTGATATTCGTTTAGATAGTATGAGATGAGAAAATTGTTGAGACTAATTCTATACTTTTATATATATATGTTCAATAAAAGTAGAATGCTATGTAACCTTCCTATATGAAGGGTCTATGTATACTAGATATGAATATAATTTATGTGTATATAGTGGTCTATGTAAACCTCAATGTAGTGATAATGAAAGATTTCAATTATTCCACATTTTAAAACTATGAATGTAATTACCTGAAACTAAGAGGCTTGTCTTATTCCTTTAGAAGGACAACGATGCAGGTTATGTCTAGAGGGTAAACACGGATGTGACAAACATGGTACTAGAGAATGACATTGAATATCGTTGAGTTATGTCTTTCTCTCTATCATGTCTTCGTAGGTTTGTAATCATAATTATTATGCGCGCCACACTTATGAGTGGAAACCTATATGATGCTTAGGACTCACTTCCTTTCTAGGAAATCCAATATCATGTCAATAGAGTTTACTTATGGTGTTCTTTTGCATCTAATGCAATTGTTGTGCTTGTAGGAAACATGAACCCTCGAAAGAATGTGTCTCGGAGATTTGAGGAGGAAGTTGCTGATGCGGGAGCTGCTCCCCATAATAAGAAAGTTCCTCCACTTGAGGAAAATACTTATGTTGATCAAGCCTCGGCTTACCCTCAACATAAGATGGAGGCAGAGATGAGCCATATTCTTGATCAAAGGTCCCAATCCATGACTAATAAAGCACAAGCCGCGACGGTTCAAACCCATGCCATGACAGCCCAAGCCGATCAGGATATTACTCCCTGTCTGCATCAACAATTCACTAATATGGCTTCCCGTCTAAGAGGAAAGAGTCACAATGAGTACTCTTTGGAATTCATTATGTTTTCCAAATATGCTCCTTCTTTTGTCTCGGATCCTAGAGACCAAATAAGCCATTTTGTGATAGGGGTGTCGGAGGACATACAAGATAAGTACCAATAGGCCATGCTACATCAAGACATGAAGATTCCCCCTCTTATGGTTTATGCAAGAAGGTTTGATAATGAAAGGCCTAAGCGGAAAAGTAGAGATGCGAAGAGAGCAAGGTCATTTGATGGAGGTTCTTCAAAGAATAGACTTGAGATACAAGACAATCCTAGACATAAGTTGCGGTGTTCTAATCAAGTCCCTTCCAAATTCTCAAGAGAAAGTAGTGCTAGGGTGTCTAACCCTAAATTCAAGAAGGGAAAATATAGTAATTCACCAAATGAGAAGCCAACTTGTGGATAGTGTGGTAAAAAGCACTGGGGTGATTGTATTAACGAAACGGATAAATTCATTAGTTGTGGCAATAGTGGTCACAAGATGAGATATTGTCCAAACATGAAGAGTCAAGACAAGGGTAGTGTCCAAGCTCAAGTAAGTAGTTCTAGTGATGCTCGAAAGAAGAAATGGTTTTATGCTCTCTATTCTAGGGGTGAGAAAGAGACCTCTCCCGATTTGGTGACCGGTATGTTGAATGTTTTCTATCTTGACGTATATGCCTTACTTGATCCCGACACTACTTTATCATTCGTTACACCTTTAGTACATAAAAAGTTAGAAATTTAACCTAATATTTTTCATGAACCTTTAATAGTGTCTACTCCGGTGGTTGAGTAGGTTGGTGCAATAAGGGTTTATAGAACTTGTAGTATAATGTTGCCCAACAGACTTTCTTATGTTCATCTAGTAGAACTCGATATGCTTGTTTTTTATGTTATATTGGGTATGGATTTGTTGCATGCATGTTTTACATAGTTTTATTGTAAGACAAGAGTGGTGAGGTTTAACTTAGTTTGATTGTAAGACAAGAGTGGTGAGGTTTAACTTCCCGAATGAACCCGTTGTTGAGTGGAAAAGGGGAAATTAAATTCCTAGAGATCATATTATTTGTTGTCTAAAAGCATGCAAAATGATATCAAAAGGTTGTCTTTATCATATAGTAAGAGTCTAACATCTAGACTCACAGGCCACTCCCATTGAGTCGGTACCCATAGTGAGTGAGTTTCCAGAGGTCAGAAAAATGACAATCCCGATATTCCTCCCCAACAGAAAATAAACTTTTGCATTGATTTACTACCGAATACAAATCCCATATTAACTCCTCCTTATCGGGTGGCTCAAATAGAGTTGAAAGTGTTTAAAAGCTCATGTCAAGGATTTACTAGATAAGGGTTTTATAAGGCATAGTATTCTTCCTAGGGGTACTCTCGTTTTATTTGAGAAAACTAAATATGGGTCATTGAGAATGTTTATTGATTACCATTATCTCAACAAGGTCACCATTAAGAATAAGTACCCGCTTCCTCAGATTGATCACATATTTGACAAACTATAAGGGGTGAGTTACTTTTCAAATATAGACTTGAGGTTGAGGTATCATAAACTTAGGGTGAGAGGTGAGGATATACCAATGACGACCTTAAAGACTAGGTATAGAAATTATGAGTTGTTTGTCATATCATTCGGTCTCACTAATGCTCTGGTGGAATTTACGGACCTATTGAATAGAGTATTTCAAAATTACCTAGATTTAACTATCATTATTTTCATTGACGATATCTTAGTATATTCGAATAATCAGGATGATCATATAGGTCATTTTAGGGTAGATTGCAAACCCCTAATGAACATCAATTGTATGCTAAATATAGTAAGTTTGAGTTTTTGTTGAGGTCGGTGGCATTTCATGGACACATCATCTCTAGGGACGGAGTTGACGTAGACCCATGGAAAATCAAAGCGGTGAAAAACTGGCCTAGATCATTTACTCCGAGTGACATTAGGAGTTTCTTGGGTCTAGCAGGTTACTATCGAAGGTTCGTGGATGCTTTTGTGTCCATTGCGGCTCGTTTAACTATTTTGACACAAAAGTGTAAAAATTTTGAGTGGTCGGAGGCATGTGAGAAGAGTATTCGATTGTTGACAGATACGCTCACTTGTGCTCTAGTGTTGACATTGCCAGATGGTAGAAAGGGTTTTGTAGTGCATTGTGATGCATCTCGAGTGGGTTGTCGGTGTGTACTTATGCAATATTAGAAGGTGATAGATTACGCCTCTAGGAAACTAAAGGTACATGATACAAACTACCCCATTCATGACCTTGAATTAGCGGTCGTGGTGTTTGCTTTGAAAATATGGAGGCATTACTTGTATGGGGTTGATGTTGATGTTTTTACCGATCATAAAAATCTCCAATATTGTTTACCCAAAAGGACTTGAATCTGCACAAAAGAAGGTGGCTAGAGTTTTTAATAGATTATGATATGAGTGTCCTTATCACCCCAGCAATGCTAATGTAGTTGTAGATGACGTAAGTTTAATGATTGTGGGTAGTGTATCCTATCTTGATGATGCCATAATGGACCTTGCAAGGGAAATACATAGGTTGGATAGGTTGAGGGTGAGGTTGGAGAGTTCTCCTGATTAGGGTGCCATAGTTCGTCACAACTCCGAGTCATCTTTAGTGGTTGAGGGGAAGTCCATACAACACCTTGATTTAGTCTAAAAGGAGTCTAAACAATCGGTTATCAGCAAGTTGAATAAATTATTCTCCTTAGGGGAATGATCTGTTAAGGTACCAAGGGAGATTATGTGTTCCCGATGTAGATGGGTTAAGGGATCGGATCCTAGAATAAATACACAGGTTTGCTACTCAATTAATCGGGGCTCGACAAAAATGTACATTGACCTAAGAGAGATATGTTGGTGGGAAGGTCTAAAAATGGACATAGAGGAGTTTTTCACTAATTATCCAAATTGCCAACTTGTAATGGTCGAACACCAAAATTTTGGTAGCTTACTGCAAGAGATAAAAATTCCTACTTTAAAGTGGGAAGACATCAATATGGACTTTCTCGTAGGTTTACCTCGGATCCAAAAGTCATATGATTCCATATGGGTGGTCATGGATTGATTGACTTAGTCTCTCACGTTATTCCTATCAATTCTTCATATTCAGCAGAGGATTATTGGATTGGGATGTGCCTCCATGGCATTCCCTTAACCATAATATTGGATTGGGATTCACAATTCACATCAAGATTTTTGAGGTCCTTCCTAAAAGGGTTAGGTACTACTGTGAAGTTGGCCACTGCTTTTAATCCCCAAATGGATGGTCAAGAGGAGAGTACGATACAACACCTTGACAATATGCTTAGGGCATGCATTATTGATTTTAAAGGGATCTGGGATAGGCACTTACCTTTGGTGGACTTTCCTACAACAATAGTTTTAATTCATCCATTTTCATGGCTCTCTATGAATCTTTGTATGGTAAGAGGTTTAGGTGTCCTGTTGGATGGTTTTATGTGGGTGATCCAGCGCTTCTTCGTCCCAAGATGATTTATAAGACTTTTGAAAAGGTTCATATCATAAGGAACAGGTTACAAATGGCCTATTGTGGGCAAAAAACTTATACCGATCATAAGAAAAGGCATTTGGAATTCGAAGAAGGTGATAAGGTGTATTTGAAAATTTCACCAATAAAAGGGGTGGTTAAATTTGGCAAGAACGGAAAATTGAGTCCTTGTTATGTGGGTCCCTATGAAATCATTCAAAGGGTTGGTGGGGTATCCTATTAATTGAAAGTTCGTAGTGAATGGCTTCTGTTCATCCAGTATTCCATGATCCTTTGTTGAAAAAGATTATTGGTGATCCTCGAGTCCATTCTTCCTATTGAGGATCCTGGTGTAAATGAAAACCTCTCGTATTAGGAAGTTTTGATTAAAATTCTTGATAGTAAAGTCCAAAAATTGAGTAATAAAGAAGTAGTTACCATAAAGGTTATATGGAAAAATCATCTGGTTGAGGGTGCAACATGGGAGACCGAGGCCGACATGAAGTCCCATTACCTTCATATTTTTTTGAATTAAATTTAGTTATCTTTTTAAACTATATAAATATGACTAAATATTGATGTTTCTTGATTTATGGGTGATGTTTTGCACATTATGCATTTTCGGAAAAAAATTATAGTGAAGTTTTAGTAGCATTGCTCTTTAAAACATGAAATTTTGCTTTTTCGCCTGTTGTGAGTTATGTTGTGCATTTCGATATGGTGAGTCTTCAAGAAATGATAGATAACATGTTGTTAAGTTGAACTTTGTGATAATTATCTCATGTAATGTATGTTGAGCTGATAAGTGTTGTGAAAAGAACATGGCTCATAATGAAGTGTTTTGAGCCTTGTGTGTGCTAATATGAGTTTTGATATATGCCTTGTAGAAATGATAAGATTTATGTTGATTTGTTGGGCTGCTAGTGTTGAGTCTTTTCCTTCCTTCAAAAGAATATTACAGTCATTCAAGGACGAACATTCCTAAAGGGGGGGGGGATAATGTTACACCTTAAAAATCAAAGAAACATTGTAAAGCCTAACACATATGTCATTAAGTCTTAAATCTATTTTTGATTCCTTTTTGATGAACACAGGCTTTTTGGATATATAGGAACCACAATGTCCAAAATGTCTGGGAAGTTGGTTCAAAGTGATATTTGTGTGCCTTAGACTATTAGACAAATTTGTAGGATAAAAGTCCGGGTACGACTCCCAAGGACAAACGAAGGACCCTTGAGGAGGGCCCATTTAGTTTGATGCAACACTGTCTAGTAGTGTGCATCGACGGGACAGAAGACAGCCCATGTGTGGATCGACGGTGTGTCGACGCCACCATTGTCCCAAACATGGGCTGCTGAAGGTCCCTTCACCTCAACAGCCTCTGAACTCATCGATGGAGTTTAGAGGTGCAGGCTACAGTCCGTGTGTGAATCGAAGGGGCGTCGATGCCATCGTCATACCACACTTAGACAATTTCAAGGAAACCCCCGCATACACAGTCTCTAACAAAAATGACAGAGTGCACTATGGCGGGGTGTTGTCCTTTGACTAACTGATGGCCCATTGATCCGGGTATTGTCTGTGAGTATCGAGTTTCACTGCAAAATTTTAAATGATTTCATTTAATTAATTTAGTGGTTTAGGGGTTAGTTGGGGATTAAAGGAAGACTAACTAAGTTGATTAAGATCAACTATAAATACCCTCAACCTTTATTAACCTAAAGACAACTCTCAAACAAACTCTCTTCTTTCTCTCTCTAATTGGAAGACTCCATAGGAGCTTACCTCCGAAAGTGATTTGGGGGCTGAAAAAGGGTGTATTAACCTTTAATTCTCAACAAAACATTAAGGTATGGGTTCTATTCACATTTGAGAATCTTTCATAAAAGGGTTCCTTCAAAATATATATCAAAAATTTGAGTTTTCTTATGGGTTTCATTCAATTAAGAAATTGATGTTATGAATTTCAATGTTAATGTATTCTTAGGGTTATAAATAATATATTAACATGTTATTCAACTTGTTTATTGTAATTTTTGATAATTTGGGTTAAATAGAATAATATAAACCTCTACCTTAACCCTAGGTAGTGAACTTGATCAATATTATATGGTGATCAATCAATTTAGTTGGTTGTTGATTAGATTACTACCCTATGGAGTTATAATGATTAAATTAAGATGAATTACAGGCCTATAATGCTAGTTCTTAAGATGTGATTTAGGTTATGAATTATAATGTGAAATTACCCTGTGTATCTTATCTAATTTGGTGATCTAAAGATGAATTGTTTTATAGAGATTCAATTGCCTTGTTATCTATTGGTTATCATTGTGTGATAATTCTACTCCCAAGTGGAGTTGAGTAATGAGTTGATTGTAAGACCTTGATGATTGATTTTTAGGAAGACTTGGTAATTTCTTAGAATCTCCTGATAATGTCTTAGAATCTCTTGATAATCACTTGGTAATGTCTTGATGATAGATTGGGTTATGTTATGATATTACAATGGAGTATGTCTTATACTAGGATTATAGTGTGGTATGATTTTTAATTGAAATGTCTTGACTATGTGTGAGGTTGATTAAGGGGTATGTGACATTAATATGGTGAAAACTATCAACGTACCTAAATAAGTTCTGAAATGCTAATGTGTTAAGCTCAGTTATATGAATTGTGATGAAAAGACTTATACTCGTACAATTCTAATTGAGCTATTTATGATAATTATAATACAAGGGTAGATCCTATGACCTAAATTAAGCTATGATTGATAATTAAAGGCTCAAAAACATTTCAAATAATGGACTATAACTTAGCAACGACTGAACTAGATAGAGGAGTATCCCTTCCCAAATAGGGAAGGTAGGAACATTAAACTACTCTTGAGATTGGAGACTATAATGCATGGCATGTAATGAGGGTTAAAATTAAATCTCCTTGTTCTTGCACTATGTTTCCCCATAGGAATATCATCTAGTGGATCCACGTAGTTTCTATGTTTCATGTATTTGTAATACCTTGTGAAGTAGTCCCCCATTTTTATTGTAGTGTTTTATGACACAGGATTCGACACTAGGTCATGTGGTATATGTAAGTTAGGGACAGATGTTCCCAAAAAGGTAAAATGAATTAAAGGAATTGAACTCTAACTTAGATATCCAAAGGAGTCTAGCTTATTCTAGGTAGGGGTATGGGACTCTACCTAGACATTGCACTAGTTAGCCTTGAGGGGAGTCTTAGGGGGAGAATCTTATATATGTTTGTGTTATGACAATATATAAGGTATACATGATGACCATGGCACATTGTTGATACTATATGTTGATTAGATCACTTATGAATATGCCTTGGGTTATAATGTTAATATTAGATAAAATGCAAACCTAAATTCCATGATATGTAAAGTTTAATATTGGTCATGTTTTTGTTGAAGATACTTGTTTGAGTAAGGTTATGGGGCTTTGTGAGTACATGTATTGCTTATTATGATATGTTTACCTTTGACGTTTTATTTTTATATTATTACTTGATGTTGGGGTTGTAGTAAATTATGGTTTCAAGTATGTTGGGATAAGCATTACTTGTTGAGATTGTAAGCATTTTGGGTTGAGTGATATAACTTACTTTACTTTGAAATAAGTCCCTATAGTGGTGCAATGACATGTTTAGACTAAAAAAATCCCTGTAGCATGTTTTACTTGGGTATGTGCATAAGATCTCATACATAGTACATGTGAAGTACGAACCCCATTTTCTTCCCTTTTCCCGAATATATTAGGTTCCAGTAGTTCAATAGTTTTGAAGGCGACATTGTTAAAGGCTTGGATTCTTCCTTTCATCCATGTTTGTAGGTCCTCAACTTTCGAGGCAATGCAATCCTATAGCTTTGGATTTTTTATGAGATTATTGACTCATTCATTCCTTTCCTTTTTAATTGAATATTGTTCTTTCGTATGACCTATACATGGTCTATTTTAATAGATGTAGGGGATATTCCTATATTGTGATATTCGTTTAGATAGTATGAGATGAGACAATTGTTGGGACTAATTCTATACTTTTCTATATGTATGTGGAATAAAGTAGAAGTCTATGTAACCTTCCTATGTGAAGGGTCTATGTATACTCGATATGAATATATATTATGTGTATGTAGAGGTCTACATAAACCTCCAAGTAGTGATGATGAATGTTTTTAATTTTTCTGCATTTTTCAACCAATAAATGTAATGACATGAAATTAAGAGGCTAGTCTTAGTCCTTCAAAAGGACGACAATTCCGGTTACGTCTAGGGGTAAAACCCGGATGTGACAATTTCAAACCCTAAAGATCAAATCAAAAATCTCTCCAAACACATTTCCTCCAAAAACCTCCATTTTAAAGAAGCTTCAAGCTCAAAGAAAGAAGACAAAGTTCTTTTAGCTTCTGCACCATATTTTATGGGTTTCTTCATAATGAGGTATGATAGGCATCCATGAACCCTCTATCATTCAAGGATACCTTTCAAAGTGATTTTAAAAAAGGATTTCAACTTCAAACTTCTTGAGTTCTTGACTCAAAGTATGGGTCTTTGCATGAAAATGTTTTAGCAATTAACTGAGTTGTTCTTAGTTATAAATGATAATTTTATCATAAATACACCATTGGAATAATCCCTATTCTTTTTATTAATTTTTAGTGTATATAATGGTTTAATGAGCTTGATTAGAAAGTGTTACATTTATTATTTCTTGGTGGTTTTATTGAGTGTTAGTTACTGCCATGAGGGCTATTTAATGATGAATTTTTGAATAAATTATGGATAGGTGGTGAAAGTTTGGTTGAATGGCAAGATGGTTAGGTTTTTAATCCTTATTATGAAATGATCTTGAGTTGTATGGTCCACCTTTGGTTGTGGTATTTACTTAACGTTTATGAGGATATGTGTGTATTGTTAAAATGGTCTTGTAGGCATGATATGTGAAGTGAACTGATGATTTTGATATGTATATGCATGATATGTTTTAGGAGGTTGAAATGAGTACCTTAAATGATTATTATATAAAGAAATTATGTATTTGATGTGCAAAGTATGATAATGTGTGAATTGTGATGATTGTGGGTTTTGAGATCGTCTAGAAATCAATATTATGAAAAATGACTATTATGTGAAAGGTGTGCTCACATGTACTCACACACACACACTTAAATGCATGAATGAAGTCAATGAATAAAAATGGGGTATTGTAGGGTAGACACTCTTTGTGAGTAGAGATGATGTGTCTTGACCATCCCTACTATTCTTAAGTATGAAAAGGGGGATTTGGGGTGAACACTCTTCGTGAGTTGGGATGAAATGTTTAGCAGCAACCTCACTGTTCCCGATGAAATTTCCAAAGATATGTTTGAGGTTGGATACACTTCGTGAGTTTAGATAGGGTGTTCAATAGTTATCTCTTAACCTTTAGTCTATAAATGTTTATGAATTTGTGGGGGAGGAGTTATGCTTAGCATCGAGAGGATTTGAAAAAATTATTGGTACACTTCATGAGTAGAGATGTTTTATCCAATGTACCTCTTAGGATAGGTACTCCTCGTTAGTGGAGAATGAGTTACTTAGTAGAAATCTCCTTGATCCTTAACTATGCGCCAAAGTAGGTGTAGCTATTGGAAAATACGGGTAAAGTCTAAGGAATATTACCCTACCTTAGGCAAGTAGGGATCCCTCATCCGGTAAGGGTAGTACCGGGATTCCATGTAAAGTTCTCATGGTCTATGTCAGTTAAAGTTATCTCCCACAAATATATGCAAAACAACTAGGTCTTCTTAAGGGTGTACTACTTAGTGTTAATGGTGGAACGGGACGCTACTTATCCACTGCACAAGTAGACATTTGAAAGAAGTCTTGGTGTGTACTTACAAGAAATGTATGAATGGGTCATTCTATGATGTAAATGAAAGTAATGTGACTTTAAGTCTTATGTTAAAGAATCATGTTTAAGTTATGTCTTATATGATGAAGTTATGAAGATAATTGTGGTTTGCTTGATCCATTGAAATCCTCAAGGAGCACTAGGTCGGAGTTTTAGTATGCGATGCTACTCTCACATTGAATTTAGTGTAACTTGCAAATCCTATTGGAGGAGGGAACTTATGTGAAGTCTTTAATGCATGAATGTTTCTCTAGTGTTTTTAGTATTAAATGTTGACTTTCTAAACGAAATGAAATATGTTTATCCTTTCTAATCGTAAGGATCACTTGTGTGTATAATGAAGAGATTGTTATGGGCGATCTCTTCATGTCTTACCTAAGTGAGTCTTAGGATTACTTTTGATAGGAAGAGTTATTTTCTAAGTGGTATTACTATAAGTTTATCTTTACATGAGAAGTAAGGAAGTTCTACCTTATATGTTAAATGATGGTCTATATGATGTTTGAAATATTGGTTTATGATTTTGCATATATCATACTTTGTACAATGTTTGTACGGAAAATCCATAATTTTCTATACTATATAAGTATAGGTTGGGGACGAGTTGAAGGATAGAAATTAAAGCTTGGGAATGGATTCTATCAATACTAAGTATGTCCTTATATATTCGAGGGCATAGTTTATGTTTCCTCATTGACTTCTTTAAGAATTTTAATAGTCTTATTATGTATTTCTTTCAATTTAAAGGTTCGTGTCCCTAAGATATTTATGGTGTCTCTTTAATTGGCTTATGATGATGAGATTATCCTTAGTATTTATAAAAGATGTTTTCATTATTATTATGTATTGTGAAAAGTCAAAGTTCTGCACTTCTTTTAATGTCATATGTAATGAATGATCGCTAAGAGGCTTGTGGAAGACCTTCAAAAGGTTGAGCATCCCTTATTTCGACCTAAGGGTTTCCCTAACTTCTAGGGTGTACTTCCAGGTAGAACAATGCACTAATACAGCCAAACTAAGTTATTTATGTTAGTCTAGGTTTTGAAAAATCAATTTAACCCTTTTTAAGTGATTAAACTTCCTTTAGAGTTCAACCTTAAGACTTTGGATCCGAGGTGTAATAGGTTGACATGAGATTAAGCTCACGAGAGTGAAGTCGAGTCCTTTTCCCACTGACAGAGCTTGAAAGAGTGAGTGGGCTAAGGCAGAGGTTGGTCATCATGCGGGAAGTGGTTTTTTTTAAGGGAAACCATTAGATTTGGGCTAAGTTTCTCGAGAGAGATATTATCCCCTTATAGTCTAGAGTAGTCACAAGTGTTCAACAAGTTTATCATTAAAATCATGCACCCAATAGTTTAGTCTAACCCGTATTCCTATCACATCCCAAGAATGCCGCTTCTATATGAGTAATCTTTTATATTTTCAATATATTTACTTACCTCTTACAGAAGCCCCAATTGGTATTTGACGCTTGCGTCACCCCTTTAGATTTAATATGTTTGTATTCGTTAATATCTTTAGCTTCGACTAATTAGAACTTAATTTTACTTTTCTATTGATTTTCACAATGACTCCCTTCAAAAATGACCCCAACCCTTGGGTGGAATACTATACTATTGCGTGATCGAAACACACTTGAATTGGAAGTTTAGTCATTTACTACACATATACAATATGAAAACATCAAAATGGTGTTGCTGCAGCAAAGAGGAGTCACGAGAAATATTCAGTTAATTAATGTTTTTGATCTATTTATTATATTTTTTCTACGTAGTAAAGAGGATCATGTTGAGAAGCACCGATAATTAAATTGACTCTTCTCTTCTTAGAATGATGTATTTTTTGTATAACACCCCGAGTTTCAGACAATTGGAGAATGAGTCAATCAATGAGTTGTGGGCAACATTTAAGTAAATTTTCCTTTTGGCACCCAACCCACTGAATTTTAGTAAACAAACTATTGGACTGCTTCTATAAAAAGTGTTTGTCCAGAAAACAAAAGATTGGCAAACCAAATATTTCCAAGAGGTCTCTCGTGACATTCCTATGTGTTAGTAACCAAATTATTTGATAATCTGTCTATACCCAATAATGAGAATGAGAAGAACCATATTATTGCCACACTGTTGACCAAGATGAATCTAGTAACCAAAAAAATAGTTGAATTTTGAACAACAAATAACAAAATGACCAGGATACCTCCCCTCATAAGCACGGAAAGACTTCTATGGACGAGGGTTGACAAATATAAGATTCTCTCACTCATTCTCCAAGAGGATGAAGGTCATGACAAGGCGCTGAAGGAGATAACAGAAAGTATCTTGAAGTTAAATGAGACAGATTCTTTCCAATTCATATCAATACAACTACTAGAGATTAAAATGGGTCACGTGAAACTCATATCTACCCTACATATGAAGATTTAAAGGAATGCCGTCCCACAACTATGAATAAGGCACTTTTTGGGAGGCAACCCAAGCTAGTATCGTTTTAAATTAATATGTTAGAATAATGTTGTGTTGATTTTGTAGATTAAAATGAGTAAATTCTTAAAAGCATAGGTTAGAAAGATGAAAATCTAGTTGGTGAATCGCGAAAGTGGTTTGCGATTACACTATTATCTATTATTTGGCCATCTACATATAATGCAGGTCTTGTAAAACTCGGCGAGGTATGTGAGAAATTAGTGAGTTGCTGAGTGGTTCAGCGACATAGACTGACATCACCAGATGGACGTAAACTGGACAGTTTATAATAACCAAATCTCATAGAATTTGAAATTCTTCACTTTTGCTCACATTTAAACTACATGAAATCAAACCAAGGCAGTAGTTTTTTCTTATTTTTGTATTTTATAAGTATTTTGGTTGGTTAATTTGTTCTCAGAGTTGGATTACATGTTCTCCTAGCTTTCCAATCACATCTTACTCAGCAAATAAGGTTGGTTCCCGAATCCCAAGTTTACATTCAAAACTTTTGTTCTTATTTGTAATAATCGTGTCATGTTGGTGTGTTCTAGGACTATAAAATAGGGTTAGAAGGTGTAAATCCTACATTAAGTTGATAATCTTGTCTGAACTAAATTGATTGTCAATTTCTTGTACTGTTTGTGCGTATAAATAAATTAAAATGTATTAGGTTATGCTTGCATGTTGTTTAGATTGAATGGGTGAATTCTGAGTAGCCATTGTTTGTGATAAATATTGAAAAAATTTCAATTATAGAGAGGGTGATACAACTATTAATACCAAATATCATCAATTTGAAAAATTAAGTAAAACTGTGAGAAATCTGAGTATCTCTGGGTGACGGGTAGTATAGGTATTGTTTGAATTTCATTAGTGCGTGCTTTGAATATATTTTTGGGGGTTACAGCGTTGAATTTGAGAAAACAGAATTGAATTAAGCATGTTGAGACATTTGATGAGATGGGTTGCGCTTGCCAAACCATATGATATTTCGCCAAATGAACTTATCTCTTTATTAATTAATGCTCTATGTATTGATTAATTTCTTTTTACTTTTGGCTAGAAGCATTGAGTCGGCAAAGGCAGTTGGCAACTCCTCGATAGTACGATTTATTGCCTTTTATTTTCACTCTTGAAACCCTAACTTTGGGTGAACAAACCCTTGTCGCCACAAGTGGTTGGCGATTCGCTAAAATGGACTGATCATCACTAATTTTCCATAATGCTTGAACCTTACCCTTCGGTGGCCCTATTAAGTTCACCAAAGAGTATCGGTGACTCACCAAACAGACCAACAATTTGTTCTGCGATATATTTTTCTATGTTTTTTATTTGTTTTAGCCTAATTTTGTTTGATCTTTTGCAAATATGATTAGATCTAATGTTGCAAGCGAAGTACGTCAACACAAGGGATAAAGGATTACAATCAATGCGGATGCAGCTACATCCAAAAGCTAGGCTATTAAACATTCAAAAACTGATGAGAAAGGCAAAGACTAAGACAAGATCTTTGAGTTATCAGATTCTATTACTGACAGTGATGGCTATTACAAAAATGACCCACACAAATCTGAAAGTGATGGTGTTAGTTCTGATAAGGATGATCTATCAATAAGTCAAAGGAACGAACAACAAACTAAGAAGCTAAATGATACATCTAGGATCACAAAGTCTCACCCTACAACTGATACTCCTCCAATACCAGTGGAGGTTATAGTGTTGGCACATCCACTACATGGTCCTCCGCCAAAGTCAATGAAAAGATCAAAGGCGGAGTGGTTAAAGATGATTCTTGATGAAAAATGTGTGTCTATAGATGGGGTTATTGACAAATACCTAGAGATTATAAAGTGCCTGAAGCACTAAATATTCCAAATTTTCACAAAAACCCATTGTCTGTGTGTCCCACACAATGTATAACAGCTTTATAGTGTATGACTTACAATGCATTAGTACCTCAGAGGAAAAGGTTGGTAGCAACATTTAAAGCAAGTAATGCTAAATGGAAAGAAAGCAGTTTTTGATAGTGATGCTATCAACAAAGTCTTGGGCATGTCAACTAAGATCAATGATTACTGCTAACACTCAATATGAACAGAGAAGTTTGATATGATGAAGAGGGGGTTAGCCACGCTAATCTCATATGTTACTCTATACTGGTTAGTAGGTTGAGCTCTTATCGAAAACAAAATTTGAACATAGATTCAGATACTGTTTCAGTTTTATTAGCGACACAATTATGCCATCCTAAAATAATTCAATCCTTCTCCTTTCTAAGGAAAATTGTCTGGGGTGTATCATAGACAAAACAATAATTAATTTAGGAATGGTCATTTTTTAGATATCCATTTTTTTGAAAAGAAGATCCGTACCATTCCCACTTTCCAAATATTAATAACTAAGGTATGCAAAAGGTCTTGGATACTTAGAGATTGAAAGAAGGATGTGGAAGTTTTTCCATCTTCCTTCACAAATATCCAGAAGATGAAAGATGGTATTTTACGGATCAGGCCGAAAAGAAAAATAAGGAAGATGTAGTCACTAGAGCCATATCAACAAAGACTTCTTTAAATACTATGGACCTAGGGACTTGAGGTTCATCGATTCCTGCTAGCACTCCTGCAGACATTCCAGATTCTTCTACTACAGCACCAGCTTCCATACCTACTAGTGTTCTGGGTTTTTTTAGCCCCAACTCATCTCGGGTTCACAGTCCAGATGGGACAACTATCCCTTTCCTTTGATCACTTGGTTGTCATTCTACATGCCTTCATTCGAGGAATGATTCAGATTTCCCTAGTTGATGTGGTGAAACCTTTGAGAACTACCATTGATGCCCTAGCGGACAATATAGAGGTGTATGAGTATAATCAACGGGCCAAAACCGAAATCATGGCTTTAAAAGCCTCTATTGTTGAGCTGAGAAAAGAGGTAAACTATCCAAAGTCCACAAATGTATCCATAGTCTTTGGAATAGAAGAGATTCCATATGTGCCCAAGGTGCCTCTGAATACCACCATATATAAAGGTTAAATGGAAAAGGAAGTCTATCATAATAAAAAGTGAAGACTAATGAAGAGATGTTTGTGGAGACTGTTGATGCTATGGATGAGGACCTGACTGAGACTGAGGAAATAATAATAGATGTGACAGTGTAGGCTTCCCTCACTAGTGGACCTATTTCTGTCATTAGCGGAGAGAGAGCTTTTATGATTATTCCGTTCAATGATTTCCATGTTAAGAGCATTTCATTGGGCACTAAGTCCTTCATGGATAGACTGCATAGACAGGATATTTTCTTTACCTCCATATCAATATTATTTAAATTTACTTTTGGAAACTTCTTTAACATTTTTTAAGAAGGGTTTTTTTGTGGTACGGTGATGTCCACATTTATGCATAATTATTTTGTGTATATATTTTTGTTTATTCTTCCTTTAAACAGTTTTTTACATTGTGTTTGTGGATGTTTGAGCTTGTGGCTCATGTTTGTTCTTAATTGCAAAAATTTAGACCGGGTCCGAAATTTTTTCTTCTTTCCACCAACTCTTGTATGTACTTAAGAATGTTGGTGTTCGTAGAAAATATGAGTCTCAATTTTATAAATATCGATGACTTGCATATTGTTTTAATGAAGCTGAATGTGCGATTATAATTAGGCCAATGTAATTTGTATATAAGATATGTGAGCTCTTTGCATCTCGTCAAGATTAACCAATTTTCAAATCATGTTTCTGACAATGAACATTTAACTATAGAGAAATTGTAGAGTCTTATTTGACATTATTTTCAATTACTTGTGTTTTAAGAGTACCATGAACCATGCATGATGATACCTACATTTTTCTCTGTTAGTGAAGTCCACTAAGTGACATGAACTCATGATATTATCTTAGGGACCGCTGAAAGAGTATGAACCAATTTGTTGTATACCTCTTTTTGGAGCTTACCTTGTGACTGTGCAAACCTCTTTTGAACACCGTGTGATTCATATCTTTGTTTGGATTAAAAATGACAAAAACATGACCTCTCTTAATCATATTCCCACTATTTTCTTGATTTGTTGTTGAATGAATAGCCAACTTAGGCAAAAAGGCTATGTTGGGGGTGTTATGGAAAGGACAAGGCAAGTCAATGAGTGCAAAAAAAGTCTTCCTAAACCAATGGTGTTGAGAAATATGGAACCCTACATATGAAAAAAAATAGAGAGAGAAAAAGTCAAGAAAAGAATAAGAAAAAGAGAAAGTCATGAAGTGAAGTCTAAAAGTACAAAAAGAAATCGAATTCCCCAAACAATTCATGGAAAGTGAATAAAGGTATGACTTATAAGCACCTGAGAAGGAGAAACGAAGTGCTATAAGAATCACATCTCATGAATACACAATTCGCTAAGTCTAAATGACTATACCTATTTATTCATTCAATCTTGTTGCAAGACTAAAAAGAACTTTTTGATCTTGAGTGAGATGGAACAAAAGTCGATTGGAAAATAAGGTCAAACCTATGAGGTAATTTATACAACGTGTTATTCTTTGTCAATGCAAGCATTGAAATTGATTCTTGAACTTCAAATTGTGTAGCCTTGTGTGTGAATATGGAATTATTCTTTATTGTAAGGGAATTTGATCACTTTAGTTGAGCTTGAACTTTCATTTGAATAGATGTTGTTAAGTTAAAAATCATTGAAAATGGTGTGTCACAAATTGATTCTTTGAGTGCACATTTGTTCCTTGCATGAGTAAGTCGAGCTTCCATATGTGCATTCATGATTGAGTCTTGTGTAAAACTTTTTGAGACATCTCTTTTTTAACTGCTAAAATGGAGTTTTACATAAGCACAAGCAAGATATTAAGTTGGGGGTGTTGATGAATCCACAAAATGGACTTATTGAAGGCTCCATTTTGATTTGTTTAGTGTCCTTTAATGCATATATTGTCTCAATAACTGATGAATAATCTAGAGTTTCAGTTATTTTGACTTCAAAGCAATAATGGACACCACCTACAAAAAAAGAACACAAAGGAAGAAAAGAACAAAGAAATGAAAGGTTGAGGATCGAAGAGTTCATTTGGGGAGTCCTCAACAAGACTGAAAATCACCTTTAGTTATAGTGTGTTGAGATCATAAGGATAAAATAAAATCAGCAGAGAGAAGAAGAAATCAGCACATCATTGATTAGTTCTCTGAAGCAGTTTATGTCTCCCTATGATCAATATACAAAAATGATGTAGGCTAGCACATAAATACGATGAGGCTACCAAGGAATGGATAAATGATTCGTTCGCGATCCTGACTAAGTGTGCGGAGTGATCCACTGCATCACAACTTTTTGAAAACTATTTGCCAAATCTACCCGTAAGAGGTTAAGAGAAAATCAAAGTTGTTTAGAGCAAAACAGAGAAGCTTCTTTGACAAGTTTTAAGATTTGTGAATTTTGAAGGTCAGTATCATCTAGGTGACAAAATATTTATCTAGGCAGCAAAATATTTATGTAGGTGGCAAAATATTTATCTAGGTGTCATGCGCGTGTAGACACGATCGTAGTGAGTGGATAGAAAAGGTGTACGTGTTGGATGAATAAGCATGTTCGGGGGGTAATTGAAACAAAGTAAAGTTTAGGTATACACTGAATAAAAAGCATCAAGTTCAGGGGGGTAATGAATATTTTTGCCAAGTTAAAACTACTAATGAGTAACGAGTAGATTTGTGCCAGTTGCAGTTCGTGAGTAAAGACTTGCTACATTTCGTGAAGTGCTTGGTCGATTGGTGTCGATTGGTCGATTTTATTTTGATCTTGTCTGAAATTGTTAACAATTAAAACAAAAAAAGTGAGAAAAGCTATGAGGTTTAGAGCAAAATGGAGAAGATTCTTAGAGAAGTTTTAAGATTTGTGAACTGTGAAGGTCGGTATTATCTAGGTGACAAAATATTTATATAGGTGGCAAAATGTTTATCTATGGTGTCAAAATATTTATCTAGGTGTCATGCGCATGTAGGCACGATCATAGCGAGTGGAAAGAAAAAGTGTACGTATTGGATGAATAAGCAAGTTCAGGGAGGAGGGGGTAATTGAAACAAAATTAAGTTTAGGTGTAAACTGAATAAAAAGCTTCAAGTTCAGGGGGGTAATGAATACTTTTTCCGTTTTATCTTAGTATCAACTTTTTATCACCAAATAGAATTTTTAGCTTTTCTTTTTGAATTCTATGTTTAAAAAGGGTTTTGAAGAACATAGATTCAAAGTGTTTTAGCTATAAGAATTTGGACTTGGGTCTCTTTGATTCTTCACTTTAAGCTTTAACTGTACTTAAATTTTAATTCTAATTACAATTCAAACTCATTTTGGTATAAATTTATATCTCCTTTATCGTCTAGCTAAAACACCATTTCTTGGGGTGTGTTTTTGTGGATATGGGTAACTTATCGGTTGGGTACTGTTTGTTCATGGTTTATTTGTTGTATAAAGGTGATTTCACTGAGTAGTTGTGTATGAAATTACTGGGAATGTAGTTGAACATACAATTTCAACCTCTGTCTTTTCGGCTTGATCGAGAGAGAGGTCGTAAAACCAAGACTATTTTTTTGATGACAACTTGGATTGAAACATGAGGTTAAGCTTCAGAGAGTTAACCCTTGTACTTTTCCCACACACTAAACTCGAGAGAGTTAGTGGGCTAAGGCGGAGGTTGCTCTTCATATGGAAACTGTTAGGATCGAATTCACGCACACACACTAGATGAATGAAGAACACAAGAACATTCAAGAGAAAGAGATGAGAGATCTAGAGATAGAAAGAGAAAACCCAATATTTCGTGGTAACACGCCGTGTGTAAACATCCACGGCGGTGAGGTATATTTATATTAATATATCAGAGTATTTTTTGTAATAGGGAATAAATAGGAAAATCTAAAATTAATCAGGCTCCACTACCTAACAATTCTCCCACTTGGAGACTGACTCAGTCATCCAAAAAATACATTCTCAAAAAAAACTCTTCATCATCAACATCTGTAGAAATAACTACAGAAGACCAACCGAGGTTTTACTTAACGTCAGTTTCCCAACACCAACACATTTCGTCAACATGTCTTCCGGGTTCTTTGCACCTTCTATCTTTTCCAAGCACATAATACCATCCTCCACTGCCCTGCGAGTGAAATGGAATCGCCTTCTGATGTGCTTTGTCTACGAATGATAGACTAGATTTTTCACCATCTGTATGGCACTCTGGCTATCTGAGTAATGAATCTTCTCGCTCTGCTTCTTGCGCAATTCTTCAAGATAATCTTCCAGCCATATAATCTCTTTCCCAGCTTCAGCTATTGCAACATACTCTACTTCAGTAGATGAAAGAGAAACACACTTCTGAACCCTGGACATCAAACTCACTGCTGTTCCACCTATGGTGTAAATGTACCCAGATGTACTCTTGCTCGAGTCAATATCCCCACCAAGATCAGCATCCACAAAACCCAGTAGAGTCACATTGCCTTTGCCAAAACAAAGTGAATTACCGGATGTACCTCTCAGATATCTCAGAAGACACTTCACAGTTTCCATAGCATATATCCAACTACCAACTGCTAAAGCATATGGAAAAAGTTTGATCACGCTTCTCGACTATCTTGGGTGACTGCTCCTCTTACAATTTAAAATGATTTGCCAATGGAGTAGTCCTCGGTATAGCATCATTAGCCCTGAATCTTCTCAGCACCTTCTCAATGTACAAGTCCTGAGATAGATTAAAAGTGCCAGCAGATCTATCCCGAGAAATCTTCATCCCCAAAATCTGTTTCGCTGTACCCAAATCATTCATCTCAAATGCTACAGACAACCTTGTCTTCAGATTGTTAATCTCCCTCATACTAGATCCTGCAATTACAATAGTAGAAAGACATATGGATCAGTGTATTTCTTGAAGTAACAACAAGGATCCTTTTCAGCTTTGCAGAATCTACTCTTGGTCATGAAGGAGTCAAACTTCTTGTACCACTGCCTTAGTGCTTGCCTTAGTCCATAAAAGCTCCTGGTGAGCTTGCACACAATGTGTTCCTTGCCTGGAACCACAAATCCTTCCGGTTGCTGCATATAGATCTCTTTGTCCAGATCCCCTCCATTTTCTCTAGATGCAAATTCTCCGATGCAATAACACTCAACATAATTCGAATAGAGGTTAACTTCACAACAGGAGAGAATACTTCAGCATACTTAAGAATAATCAATACCTTTCCTTTGTGGATATCCTTTAACCAATAAACGAGCCTTAAACCTTCTTTTGCCATCTGGTTCAGTCTTGATTTTAAACCCCCACTTGTTCAGCAAAGCACTCTTCCCTGAAGGTAGCTCAATCATAACCCATGTTTCGTTCTTCTCAAGTGAACTCATCTCATCATCCATGGCTTGCTCCCACTTGATCGAATCCTCCACCTGTAAGGCCTTATCAAAACACTCAGGTTCCCCCTCATCAGTCAACAATAGATAGTGTAATGAAGGTGAATACCTATCTGGTGCCCTGATGAATCTGGATGATCTCCTTAACACCTGGTTAAATGTAACTTGCTCCACTATAGATTCTTCAGTAGGAGTTGATTGAGTATCTTCTTCGACATCTCTGGGGTTATTCTTATCCAACTCAGCCTCAACAACCCCCTTGCTTTGTAATCTCTAGAACCTTTTGCTTTCTGTCCTTGTAAAGGAAAGACTGATCAAATGTCACATCACAATGTTTCATGATCATTCCGATCTTGTCATCTAAAAACCTCTAACCAAACATATCAGAACCATAGCCTATGAAGTAACACTTCACAGCCTTGGCATGAAGCTTGTCTCTCTTTTCTTGATCAACATGAACATAAGCAGTGAAACCAAAAGTCCTCAAGTGTGAGTACTTGAGTTCTTTTCCTGTCCACACTTCCTCTGGAATCTTGAACCCTAAATGAACTGATGGTCCCTTGTTGATCAAGTATGCAGCTGTGGTCACAGCATCCGCCCAAAGTGTTTTGGGCAACCCACAGTGTATCCTCATACTCTTTGCACGTCGTTCAATGTTCTGTTCATCCTCTCAGCAATTCAATTCTGCTTTGCCTTACCAAGAATTGTTCTCATCAATCTGATTCCCTCAGCTGCATAGAATACCTTGAACTCTGATTTTT
This sequence comes from Solanum chmielewskii, assembly GCA_027704785.1. NCBI lineage: Eukaryota > Viridiplantae > Streptophyta > Magnoliopsida > Solanales > Solanaceae > Solanum > Solanum chmielewskii. The sequence goes on from JAKWIX010000326.1 coordinate 24,530,659, forward strand.
GATACGCTCCTCCATTGTCAGACCTTAGGCATTTGACATTCAAACTGTTTTGATTCTCAACTTCAACTTTCCACTTCTTGAAAGTTGCAAACACATCTGACATATGCTTCAAGAAGTAACCCATACCTTCCTACTGAAATCATCTATGAAGGTAACATAGAATCTGGATCCTTTAGGTGATGATACTGGAGATGGTCCCCAAACATCTGTATGGACCATTTCAAACCACACTTTCTTTGGCTCTCTAGGAGTCTTTGTGAAGCTTACTCTTTTCTTTTTGCCCATAACACAGCTCTTGCAAAGACCCATATCAACAAACTTCAGACCCTCTAATGCTCCTTTTGCAACCAGCATCTTCATTCTTTTAGTACTCAAGTGTCCAAGTCTGTTGTGCCCAAGACATGAACTGGAAGCACCTTCAACAACAGCGGCCATGTTTATACACCCTGCAGTAGTGTACAAGGTTCCAGATTTGGTGCCACGAGCTACTACCATAGCACCTTTCACGATTTTCCACGAACCTTTCCCAAACTCAGCTGCATATCCCGTGTTATCCAAGTGGCCAACAAAGATAAGATTTTTCTTGATACCAGGAATATATCTGACATCCTCCAATGTCCACTGGTTTCCCTAGGTGGTCTTTATGCAAACATCCCTCTTTCCTTCAATCTCTAAGGCTTTATTGTCAACAAGATATACTTTTCCAAAATTTCCAGATTTGAAATTTTGGAACAACTCCTTGCTTGGAGACGAATGGAAAGATGCACCAGAATCCAAAATCCATGATTCAACTTTGATGTTCACACTAAGGATTAGAGAATCCCCAATGTTTCTTCTTTGGCTTTGTATAGTTCGTCCGAAAGTGCCCTTTTTCTCAACAGTTTCAACAAGTCACGTTTGATCTATTCAGGGATTTTCCTCGATTCTTTAATTTTGATCGACCATGTTGATTTTGGCCTTTCATCTTACTTCTCTCCCTTCGATCAACGTTGAGAGCACTTCCCGATGAATCTTTCACTTCTCATTTGTGAATACTTTTTCTAAGAACAACATCACAGATTTCATCAAACTTCAATTTATCAAGTCCACGGGAACTGCAAATCGCAACAACAACAGTATCCCAAGACTATGGCAGAGATGACATCAAAATCAACGCCTTAATTTCATCTTCGAAATTAACGTCCACAAAATTAGGTTGACTCACAATCATATTGAACTCGTTTATATGATCAGAAACGAATCCATTCTAAGACATCTGTAAATTGAACAATCTACACATCAAATATACCTTGTTCATAGCCGATGGTTTTTCATAGATGTTTGACAGTGCCTTCAAGAGACCGGACATTGTCTTCTCCCTCACGATGTTGAACGCCAAGTTTCTTGACAAAGTCAATAGGATCAACCCTAGAGCCTTGCGATCCTTGAGTTTCCACTTTTCCTCCGACATGTATTCCGGCTTCACCCCGGTAAACGGTTCGTGAAGATCTTTCTAGTACAGATAATCTTCGATCTGCATCTTCCAGAAACTGAAATCGAATCCATCAAACTTCTCGATTCCAAGCTTCGAACTATCCATCTTCAGTGATCGTGTTGAATCTCCTTAGCTTTGATACCAGTTGTTAGGATAGAATTCACACACACACACTAGATGAATGAAGAACACAAGAACTTTCAAAAGAAAGAGATGAGAGACCTAGAGAGAGAAAGAGAAAACCCAATATTTCATGGTAACACCCCTGAGTAAACATCCACGGTGGTGAGGTATATTTCTGTTAATAAATCAAAGTATTTTTTGTTACAGAGAATAAATAGAGAATAAATAGGAAATCCAAAAATAGAGAATAAATAAAAAGCCTAAAATAGAGAATAAATAGGAAAGCCTAAAATAGAGAATGAATAGGAAAACCTAAAATTAATCAGGCTCCACTACCTAACAGAAAGTGGGTGTCCGAGAGAACCCATTAGATTCGGGATAAATTGCTAGAGAGAGAGATTACCTCCCTTAAAGTGTAGGCGTATCCTAGGAACAAATTTTCAACAAGTTTATCATTAAAAGCATGAAACTAATAGTTAAGTCTATCGCGTATTCCTATCACATCCTAAGATCGCACTTTCCGTACTCGTATTATGTCATATTTTTTCTATTTTTACTTAAGTGTGAAAAAAACCCCATGTATATTTGACTCTTGCTCCACCCCTTTAGATTAAATATGTTTTTATTCGTTAATGCCTTTAGCTATGACTCATTACAATTTAGTTTTACTTTTCTATTAATTCTGACAAGCGTTCAATGTGGAAACAACTCAAACCCTTGGCTGGGTTACTATACTTATGCAACTGTAAGACACTTACATTGGAAGTTTTGTCACTCATTAAGTGCATATATTAAAAAAACATCAAGATTTCATGTTCATTTGTGGTATTTGGGTTTGGTAGTTATTGAATCAGAATAGGTTTTTAGAATCTTGTTTTTAGGCCTATTTCTCAAGAATTATCGGGTAATTGTAAGCCTACGTCATGTTATAAAGTGATTTTCTTTTATATGTCGAGTACTTGTATGCTTTACCACATTTTATTTGAACCATATTGGGCTTTAGTTTATGTTTGACTAGGGATTTCCTTAGAAACACATGATTTTGAACTGATAGGACTTATTTTCCCCAACGTTGCTCGACCGACATAGTTCCCTGTACGCTATTGTACCAGACTTGAGTCTAATAGTTTGTAACTTAAATAGGCAATACATTTTCTCTTGGGATACTTATCCTTAATTCATCGATTCTATGACATTAGTGAAACCGAATTCTGCTCCTCAATCCAAAGTTTGTTTTTTATTCGGTTCCAAGGAATTACATTGATTGGATAAGTATTGATGGAATTTCATTGGCATTTTTTATTATGAATCAATAGAGAATCATTTAGCGTCTACATTGATACCTTTATCGGGCATACAAATTCACGTTTTGACCTTGTCTTCATTGATAATTTTCAAGGGACATCCATTTGAATGTCTGGTCTCAATCACGTGTATACTTATATAGAGCATCTGGTCTGAGATACAACCTTAGATACTTGATACTTGTAATTGGAGACATGAGTATCTTTTTAAAGCATACTGTTCAAGGTCCGTTCTACGTATTGTCAAATTCTACTTATTGTTTTTGATATTCTTGTTTGATGTTTTTCGGTCATGGGTTCTCTTATGCAGTTCTGTGTATTTATAGTTATTTTTTTCACTTGTAGGGCTTATGGGGTCTGTTTGGGTTTTATTTAAAATTGCACATGAGTGTACTTTCCTGTCTTATATGGGTCCAATTAGTTGTAGATAGCTTATGCGTTACTTTTGTAGTTCTTTCAACACTTGTGTGCATTTGATTGTTACTTAGACTTCTGTTCTTGACCTATGGTCTTGCTATTCCTTGTTGTCGTATTGCTTCTAATTTCAAGGTTAGTCATTTTAGTATTCTTACTGGTTACCTGTTGTTTGGTTTTCATGCTACGCTATGCATCTATTTTTGCGATGAAAGTCTGAGCACCAGTAGCCAACATTGATCTAGTGTGGAGCATTTTGATCCGGACAGGGGGGTGAGCACATGATGTATTTTACTATTTTAGTCTATATATATATATACTTGTATTTTTCCTTTTGATATACTCTAGTATCTTTTGTCCAGTTTTAGGACTTTTAATCGTTTTATTGGTAGCTCTATAATAGTCATTTCAAGGTTCTCGGAGTGATCTATTTGTACATATGTTTTGCTTTACTTTCTCTTGTTTATATTGCTATCATAAATTTTGCCTACTCATGTTTAGTTTCTACCCTAAGACCCATTTCTCGTTGTTTCAGGTTACTGGTGGGCTTACCTATTTGTGGGTTATATTAGGTGTCATCATGACTCGAGAAATAAGGTCGTGATAATAAGATTGGCTGAAAGAGAAAAATGACTGACTCCGCGAAGGAAGAAGGCCAACAAATCCAATGTGCTTGAAATACATGGACTTTAAGATGAACCACAAACCATAGTAGAAGAAATAAAATCCTTGAGGTTGTGAAGGAAGAGGGGAATAAACAAAATGACGAATAATACAAACGAAAATCAAACTCAACAAAAGACAAATTAGAAAAACCGAGGTAAAATAATTGACTTCCTTCATTGTGTACCTGAGAATTTTTTCTGTCCCTAGATAAGCTAATTTTTGTACCTTGTTGTTTGTATATTATTAATGTGTCTATGTAATTAGTTTCATAGGATGATTAACGAATATATATATTTTAGTATAAAATTAAAAGTGAAATATTCAAATTCTTACAACTTATTATTTAAATTTCAATTGGTTAAGCGACTTTTCGATTGTCCTATCAATCCCCCATCAAATTAGTTATGTCTGTCTACATTAAAAGAATAAAGGCATCCAATTATTCTAGGAAATATCACGTTATATATAGTAGTGTAACATTTATGAGATAACACATTACATATGCCCAGGCTCTTTGGCTCTTCTTTTCTTATTCCCCAAGCTTCCTTCTATGAACCTGACACTACTCACGCCAACCTCATTGTAAATAAAGGTAAAAAATACATCATAACCTATTTACTTGATAAATTTCAATCCCAAGCTAACAAGTACTTCTTTTTGGAAATGTAAGAATGCTAATGAAATGTCATAAAATCATTAGTAGAGTCACAATATTTTGTAAAAGTCACAGATGATCAGAAAACTCCCATCCATTTCGTAGAGTCATGGCTCATAGTAAAAGTAACAACAGTATAGAAAAGTCACAAATCTTCACAACAATTACAATTGTACCTTAATTTTATTAATTTAAACATTTTTTTAAAAATCTTAAAAATGAGTAATTGATGAATAAACATAGCAAAAAAAAATTTAAAACTATAAAATTAAGACAAAAAATCACAAATAAATATAATGTAACGACCTGTTTAGTCGTTTTGAGTAGCAGACTTCAATTCTGGAAAAAACTGGCAGAAACGACGGACCCCACGACGGACCGTCGCAGGGTCTCGTTTCAAAACACTTAGAAAATCTGAAATTGGGTATTGAAAATCGACTCTCTGAACATCGTGACGGAGTGGCAGGACGGACCGTCGCAGGCTCGACGGCCCGTCACAGGCCATCCACTTAAAATCGAGTTCTGTAGCATATGACGGACAGAAGGACGGACCGTCGCAGGCACGACGGCCCGTCGCGGGATACGCAATCCCAGTTCGGGTCGGATTTCTTTATACGTTTTAAGGGACGTTTTTGACTATTCCTTCTTTAATTATAAAGTTAGAGGGTTAATGTTAATAAGTCTAATTACTTGGGGGTTAAAAGAGGTAACTTTAAGTTAATTAGTGGGTTATTATTGTCATCTTTTATTCTTAATTATATACTAATTAGGGTAAAAGTAAGAGGGTTTGAATAAAGAAAATAGAAAGAACAAAGAGAGGGAAAGAGAACGAGTAGAGAGAGAGAGAAACGAAGAGGATAGCAAGGATTCTGAGAAGATAGCTTGTTGATTGTAATTCTTCGGTGGAGGTAGGTTATGGTTATTTTCATGCTATTCGTAGTAAACTCTTAATAGTGAATGATATGTGTTAGTAGTATTGTAAACCCTTCTATATGTTTAATTGTATGCTTGCATGAATGATGTGATTATGTAATTATGATATAACAAGCATGATGAAGCTATTGAACCCTGAATCTTGAAAAGAAACCCTAATCTACTTTGTTAATGATAATGCCTTGGTATAAAAGAAGGCTTGATGAACGAAAGTAGTGAGATTAGGGGATCGGGTGCCACGTTCCTATACCAGGATAGTATATGAGGATCGGAGTGTCACGTTCCGACACCAGGATAGTATATGGATCGGGTGCCACGTTCCGGTACCAGGATAGTACATGAGGATCGGAGTGTCACGTTCCGACACCAGGATAGTATATGGATCGGGTGTCACGTTCCGACACAAGGATAGTATATGGATCAGGTGCCACATTCCGGTACCAGGATAGAATATGAGGATCGGAGTGTCACGTTCCGACACCAGGATAGTATATGGATCGAGTGCCACGTTACGGTACCAGGATAGAATGAGGATCGGAGTGTCACGTTCCGACACCAGGATAGTATATGAGGAGCGGAGTGTCACGTACCGACACGAGGGGAATAAAGATAATGAATCTTGAAAGATGATAATATATTCAAATCTAATGAACCTAATTCCCAAATGAGTATGATGAGGAGGCGTGAGTCCTCATTTATGTGCTTGGTGTTGTAACCAAGGGTTATGGTAACTGTAAATGCTGCATACTAAGGATATTAGTTTATTTTATAATATTGCTTAATATATACTGTTTTCTATTTTTAGTTGGCCGATGATATCTACTCAGTACCCGTGTTTTGCACTGACCCCTACTTTTATGTTTTCTTCTTGTTTATTTGTGGAGTGCAGCAAACGTGCCGTCATCTTCGACTCAACAATAACTCTAGCCAGTCCTCATTACTTCGGATATCAGGGTGAGCTAATGCTTCTAGCTTGGACTGGATCTCCCTCTTCATGTCTTGATGCCTTGAAGTACCGGCATGGACTAGATCTTATGTATTTTTAGCTTTTAGAATACTCTTAGTTTAGTCATTTGATCGTAGATGTTCTTGTGGTGATGACTTCCAGATTTTGGGGAATAATAGTTATTGATTTGGTTTTTACTAATGAGTTTAAGTCTTCCGCATTATTTTCTGTTGATATTATATTGAAATGTTAAGGTTTAGATTGGTTGGTTCGCTCACATAGGAGGGTAAATGTGGGTGCCAGTCGCGGCCCGATTTGGTTCGTGACAAACTTGGTATCAGAGTATTAGGTTCGTTGGTCTCATCACACAAGAACGAGTCTAGTAGAGTCTTAAGGAACGGTAGGGGGACGCCTTTACTTTTCTTTGAGAAGCTATAAGACTTTAGGAAAATTCCATTCTTTCATTCTTTCTTTCGTGCTATTACTTGGGTCCAATTGGTATCTAGGTGATACAAATTGGTATCTGACCATCTTCACTCTATTTCGCAGATGGTTAGAACTAGAGCAACAACCGCGCCAGCACCAGCACCGGCGGGACAGGGTGCGTCTGAACCAGCCACAGGCGCTGTAGCCAGAGGAAGAATAGCGGCAAGAGGCCGTGGGAGAGGTCGTGGGAGGACGTCCTCTAGAGGTAGAGGACGAGCACCTAGCCCATCTGATACTAGGGCAGTGACTCCTCCACCGACTGAAGTGGTAGTGAGAGAGGGTGAGGAAGGGGAAACTGAACAAGTACAAAATGAGGGATTGCCTCCCCAACCTACCCCAGACATGATCAATCAGGTTCTTACTTATCTTAGCAGGTTATCTGATCAGGGTCAGGCACCTCCAGTGTTTTCTACACCAGCACCTCAGGCTCCGGAGGTACAACGTGCGGCTACTATGGCTCCCCGCATGGATGTTCCATTGGAAATAGGCACATTTCCACGTCTGACTACTGGGCCTATAATGACAAATGATCAGCATGAACTTTTCAGTATGTTCTTGAAATTGAAAACTCCAGTCTTCAAGGGTGCTGAATCGGAGGATGCTTACGATTTTCTGGTTGACTGTCATGAGCTACTACACAAGATGTCTATAGTGGAACGGTTTGGTGTTGAGTTCGTGAGTTATCAGTTTCAAGGGAACGCCAAAATGTGGTGGCGGTCACATGTTGAGTGTCAACCAACAGAGGCACCACCTATGACTTGGGCTTCATTCTCAAGTTTGTTTATGGAGAAGTATATCCCGCGGACTTTGAGGGATAGGAAAAAGGATGAGTTCTTGAGCCTAGAGCAGGGTAGGATGTCGGTCAATTCATATGAGGCTAAGTTTCGTGCCCTATCCAGATATGCCACTCAACTTTGTTTCAGTCCACAAGAGCGGATTTGTCGTTTTGTGAAGGGGTTGAGGTCAGAGTTGCGGATTTCAGCCTTACAGGTAGCGGCTACGGCAAAATCCTTTTAAGAAGTGGTAGACTTCGTAATAGAGGTAGAGGGAGTGAAGCCAGATGACTTCACCATGGCAACTACATAAAAAAGGTTTCGAAAGGGAGGTGAGTTTAATGGTTCTTACTCTAGAGGACAAGGTTCCGGAAGTTACTCAGTCCGACCAATTCATTCTTCACTACAGACTATAGTTGGGGGTCCACCTCCGACCGGTCAACACTTCTCTGAGAAACCTATACATGAACCCAGAGAGTGCTACGGATGTGAGGAGATTGGACATATTAAGAGATATTGTCCAAAATAGAGTTACAGATCTCCAAATGTTAGAGGTAGAGGTGGTCATGGTAGAGGCCGTCATTCTGGAGGACGCGGTGGTCGAGGTAATGGTGCTCACCAAAACGGCCGGGGTGATGGGCAAACTGGAGCCACTACATCACAACATGGTAGGGGCAACGGACAGACAAGTAATGGGGCCCATTGCTACGCTTTTCCTGGGAGATCTGAAGCGGAGACATCAGATGCTGTCATCACAGGTAATCTTTTGATTTGTGATTGCATGGCTTCTGTATTGTTTGATCCTGGATCCACATTTTCTTATGTATCTTCCTCATTTGCTAATGGTCTAAATTTACATTGTGAATTACTTGATATGCCTATTCGTGTTTCTACTCCGGTGGGTGAGTCTGTGGTAGTTGAAAAGGTATCTAGGTCTTGTTTGGTGAACTTTGTGGGGAGCAACACTTATGTAGATTTGGTTATCTTAGAAATGGTTGATTTTGATGTAATTCTTGGTATGACTTGGCTTTCTCCGCAATTTGCGATCTTCGATTGTAATGCTAAAACGGTGACGTTAGCCAAGCCTGGGATAGACCCGTTAGTGTGGGAGGGTGACTACACTTCCAATCCGGTGCGTATCATCTCCTTTCTCCATGCTAAGAAAATTGTTAGTAAAGGGTGTTTAGCTTTCTTGGCCCATCTCAAGGATGACACTACCCAAGTACCTTCGATCGAGTCGGTTTCGGTAGTCCGTGAGTTTTTGGATGTGTTCCCTGCAGATCTTCCTGGTATGCCACCAGATAGGGATATTGACTTCTGCATTGATCTTGAACCGGGCACTCGCCCCATTTCTATACCCCCTTATAGAATGGCTCCCGCGGAGTTGAGAGAGTTAAAGGCCCAACTTCAAGAGTTGGTGAGCAAAGGCTTCATCAGACCAAGTGCATCTCCTTGGGGTGCTCCGGTTTTGTTTGTTTAGAAGAAGGATGGGAGTTTTCGGATGTGCATAGACTACAGACAACTGAATAAGGTAACTATTAAGAACAAGTATCCTCTTCCCCGCATTGATGACTTGTTCGATCAATTACAAGGTGCATGTGTCTTCTCTAAGATTGACTTGAGATCTGGTTATCATCAATTGAAAATACGGGCAACGGATGTGCCAAAGACTGCTTTTCGAACGAGGTATGGGCATTACGAATTTGTGATGATGTCTTTTGGTCTTACGAATGCCCCTGCTGCGTTCATGAGCTTGATGAACGGGATTTTTAAGCCATATTTGGACCTCTTCGTGATCGTATTTATTGATGATATATTGGTATACTCAAAGAGCAAGAAGGAACATGAAGAGCATTTGAGAATGGTATTGGAAATGATGAGGGAGAAAAAGCTTTATACCAAGTTCTCTATGTGTGAGTTTTGGCTAGATGCAGTGTCTTTCTTGGGGCACGTGGTTTCTAAAGAAGGAGTGATGGTGGATCCTTCTAAGATTGAGACAGTAAAGAATAGGGTAAGACCTACTAATGTGTCAGAAATAAGGAGCTTTGTTGGGTTAGCTAGCTACTACCGCCGATTTGTCACGGGATTCTCTTCTATTGCTTCCCAACTGACGAACTTGACTAAGCAAAATGTTCCATTTGTATGGTCGGATGAGTGTGAGGAAAGCTTTCAGAAGCTCAAGACTTTATTGACTACCGCACCCATTCTCACCTTGCCCGTGGAAGGTAAGAATTTCATTGCCTATTGTGATGCATCCTATTCTAGGTAGGGTGCAGTGCTAATGCAAGAGAAGAGTGTAATTGCTTATGCTTCAAGGCAATTAAAGGTGCACGAACGTAACTATCCGACCCACGATTTGGAATTGGCTGCGGTAGTGTTTGCATTGAAGCAATGGAGACACTATTTATATGGGGTTAAGTGTGAGGTCTACACGGATCATCGTAGCCTTCAGTATGTCTTTACTTAGAAAGATTTGAACTTAAGACAGAGGAGATGGATGGAGTTACTAAAGGACTACGATATCACTATCTTGTATCATCCGAGAAAAGCGAATGTTGTGGCAGATGCTTTGAGTAGAAAAGCGGGAAGAATGGGAAGTCTAGCTCACTTGCAAGTTTCTAGACGTCCCTTGGCTAGAGAGGTTCAGACTCTGGCTAACGACTTGATGAGGTTAGAAGTAAATGAGAAGGGAGGATTGCTGGCTAGTGTGGAGTCAAGATCTTCTTTTCTTGACAAGATTAAGGGAAAACAGTTTAATGATGAAAAATTGATCCGGATCCGAGATAAAGTGTTGAAAGGAGAGGCAAAAGAAGCGAAAATCGATGAGGAAGGTGTTATGAGAATCAAGGGAAGGGTATGTGTACCCCGAGTTGATGATTTGATCAACACTATTTTGACAGAGGCTCATAGTTCAAGGTATTCTATACATCCGGGTGCAACCAAGATGTACCGCGACCTAAAGCAACACTTTTGGTGGAGTAGAATGAAGCGGGATATTGTCGATTTTATTGCCAAATGTACAAACAGTCAACAAGTAAAATATGAACACCAAAGGCCCGGAGGAACACATTAGAGAATACCCATTCCGGAATGGAAGTGGGAAAGGATTGCAATGGATTAAGTGGTTGGTCTTCCAAAGACATTGGGAAAGTTTGATTCTATTTGGGTAATTGTTGATAGGTTAACTAAGTCTGCTCACTTCATTCCGGTCAAGGTGACTTACAATGTAGAGAAGTTAGCAAAACTTTACATCTCGGAACTGGTGCGATTGCATGGGGTTCAACTCTCCATTATATAAGATAGAGGTACGCAGTTTACTTCTAAGTTTTGGAAAACATTGCATGCAGAATTGGGTACTAGGTTGGACCTTAGTACTGCGTTCCATCCTCAGACCGATGGTCAGTCTGAGCGAACGATTCAAGTGTTGGAGGATATGCTTCGTGCATGTGTGATAGAGTTTGGTGGCCATTGGGATAGAACTTTACCCTTAGTGGAGTTTTCATACAATAATAGCTATCACTCAAGTATTGATATGGCCCCATTTGAAGCATTGTATCGGAGGAGATGTAGGTCTCCCATTGGTTGGTTTGATGCATTCGAGGTTAGACCTTGGGGTACTGACCTTTTGAGGGATTCGATAGATAAAGTGAAGTCTATTCAAGAAAAGCTTCTAGCGGCGCAAAGTAGACAAAAGGAATATGCAGATCGAAAGGTTAGAGACTTGGAGTTCATGGAGGGTGAACAAGTCTTACTGAAGGTTTCGCCCATGAAAGGGGTGATGCGGTTTGGTAAGCGAGGTAAACTTAGCCCAAGGTATATTGGTCCATTTGAAGTACTCAAGCGAATAGGGGAGGTGGCTTATGAGTTAGCCTTGCCTTCAATGCAGCATGTCATTGTTATGTCATTTTGATCTTACCACATGACATTTATATAAAAATAGAAACGGATTCAGACCCATAAACATCAAACAAGATCGATAAACCAACCCACTTTTAAATAAACTATCGGACCCATTTTAACGATTTTGTTTAATTTTTTTTTCGGTAAATCCCAAAAATGAGTAATTGATTACTTAAATGTAGAATAAATTATAAAAAAAAATATAAAACTAACGCCAAATATTAAAAAATAAATATTGTAACCTTAAATACAACAATTTAATTTATTTTAAATTTTTATTTTCTTGGGTAAATCCTAAAATGAGTTATTGATTAATAAACAACATGAAAGGTATGAATAAAATTTAAAATTAACACCAAAAATTCACAAAAAAAGTATAGTAACCGTTAATTCTACATAAAAATTAATTTTTATTTTTTCCAACAAATCCCAAAATGAGTAATTTAATAATAAAAAAATGAAAAAAATGATAAAATAAAATAAAATCTACACCGGAAATTTTCAAATATCTATAGTACCTTAAATTTATTGATTTAAACATATTTAAACAAATAATCACAATTAAATATAATGTAACGACCTGTTTAGTCATTTTGAGTAGCAGACTTCAATTCTGGAAAAAACTGGCAGAAGCGATGGACCCCACGACGGACCGTCATGGGCACGACGGACCGTCGCAGGGTCTCGTTTCAAAACACTTAGAAAATCTGAAATTGGGTACTGAAAATCGACTCTCTTAACTTCGTGACGGAGTGGCAGGACGGACCGTCGCAGGCTCGACGGCCCGTCACAGGCCATCCACTTAAAATCGAGTTCTGTAGCATATGACGGACAACAGGACGGACCGTCGCAGCCACGACGGCCCGTCGCGGGCTACGCAATCCCAGTTCAGGTCGGATCTCTTTTTACGTTTTAAGGGACGTTTTTGACTATTCCTGCTTTAATTATAAAGTTAGAGGGTTAATGTTAATAAGTATAATTACTTGGGGGTTAAAAGAGGTAACCTTAAGTTAATTAGTGGGTTATTATTGTCATCTTTTATTCTTAATTATATACTAATTAGGGTAAAAGAAAGAGGGTTTGAATAAAGAAAATAGAAAGAACAAAGAGAGGGAAAGAGAACGAGTAGAGAGAGAGAGAAACGAAGAGGATAGCAAGGATTCTGAGAAGATAGCTTGTTGATTGCAATTATTCGGTGGAGGTAGGTTATGGTTATTTTCATGCTATTCGTAGTAAACTCTTAATAGTGAATGATATGTGTTAGTACTATTGTAAACCCTTCTATATGCTTAATTGTATGCTTGCATGAATGATGTGATTATGTAATTATGATATAATAAGCATGATGAAGCTATTGAACCCTGAATCTTGAAAAGAAACCCTAATCTACTTTGTTAATGATGATGCCTTGGTATAAAAGAAGGCTTGATGAACGAAAGTTGTGAGATTAGGGGATCGGGTGCCATGTTCCGGTACCAGGATAGTATATGAGGATCGGAGTGACACGTTCCGACACCAGGATAATATATGGATCGGGTGCCACGTTCCGGTACCAGGATAGTATATTAGGATCGGAGTGTCACGTTCCGACACTAGGATAGTATATGGATCGGGTGTCACGTTCCGACACCAGGATAGTATATGGATCGGGTGCCACGTTCCGGTACCAGGATAGAATATGAGGATCGGAGTGTCACGTTCCGACACCAGGATAGTATATGGATCGGGTGCCACGTTCCGGTACCAGGATAGAATGAGGATCGGAGTGTCACGTTCCGACACCAGGATAGAATATGAGGAGCGGAGTGTCACGTACCGACACGAGGGGAATAAAGATAATGAATCTTGAAAGATGATAATATATTAAAATCTAATGAACCTAATTCCCAAATGAGTATGATGAGGAGGCGTGAGTCCTCATTGATATGCTTGGTGTTGCAACCAAGGGTTATGGTAACTGTAAATGCTGCATGCTAAGGATATTTGTTGATTATATAATATTGCTTAATATATACTGTTTTCTATTTTGAGTTGGCCGATGATATCTACTCAGTACCCGTGTTTTGTACTGACCCCTACTTTTATGTTTTCTGCTTGTTTATTTGTGGAGTGCAGCAAACGTGCCGTCATCTTCGACTCAACAGTAACTCTAGCCAGTCTTCATTACTCCGGATATCAGGGTGAGCTAATGCTTCTAGCTTGGACTGGATCTCCCTCTTCATGTCTTGATGCCTTGAAGTTCCGGCATGGACTAGCTCTTATGTATTTTTAGCTTTTAGAATACTCTTAGTTTAGTCATTTGATCGTAGATGTTCTTGTGGTGATGACTTCCAGATTTTGGGGAATAATAGTTATTGATTTGGTTTTTACTAATGAGTTTAAGTCTTTCGCATTATTTTCTGTTGATATTATATTGAAATGTTAAGGTTTAGATTGGTTGGTTCGCTCACATAGGAGGGTAAATGTGGGTGCCAGTCGCAGCCCGATTTGGGTCGTGACATATAATAACCTTTAATTCAATAGTTTCAACAATTTTTTTTATTTTATATTTTTTTCATATTTTCCTATTTTTTATTAATCAATTACTCATTTTCGGGATTCGCCGAAAAAATAAAAAAAAACCTATTTTTTATTAATAATTACTTATTTTCGGGATATGCTGAATAAAATTTAAAAAATTTAAAAAAATGTTGATATTATTTAATTTAGGTAACTAGATTTATTTTTGAATTCTTGGAGTTAATTTTATATTTTAATATTTTTATTAATCAATTACTCATTTTCGTGATTTATTAGAGAAGAAAAATTTCTTACAAAAAAAGTTAAAATGCTTTAATTTAAGGTTACTTTATTTAATTATGATTTTTTACGTTAATTTCATATTTTTCATATATTTAATTAGTTGATTACTCATTTTGGGAACTTATCGAAAAAATAAAATAAAAAACAAAACTATTGATAATGGGTTTGATAGATTATCTGAAAAAGGGGTTGATTTATGAGTAGAATTAGGTGTTTACGTGTTTGAATCTTCTAGGGGAATGATTAATGGCGTTACATTTTTTTAATAAATGACATATGGTAAGGTCAAAATGACATGACAATTCTATAAGTCATTTAAAGAAGTACAAAAAGGGCTTGATACGTCTAGCAAACCAACTAATGCACATAAGGGCATATTTGGGTCAAAATTTTAACGGCGACGGTATGACTATGCCAAACATTAAATATATGTATAATTAAACCTTTTGAAATAGTTTAGGGGAATATTTGGCTCTTTTTCCATTAATAAATAACTCCATTTGTAAAATATAAAATGAACACATCCCAATACAGTTTTCTTCTGAAATCCCATTGCTACAAGGATACTTAGACAAAAAAAATTTCAATACACTTATTGCAAATATAATTATTTAATTAATAAGTACCAAGTAAAATGGGTGTGAATAAATACTATTATAAATTCAACGTCACTTATGAAAGAATTGACATGAACGACACACCTAAAGGATCCCTCTGTCATGATTCCTTGAATCCTTAAGCAAAAGATCTCAACTAAAGTGATTCAAATAGTTCCTCGGTCATATCTTCCAAAAGGAATATAAGGATCCTTAAACTAATAATACTCATTAAATTTGAGATATCACTTAAATATTTTTGGAGTATTACAAAATAAAGAAATTTTGACTATCACACAATTTCCTTTCTTGAAAGATTATTTTGGTAGTTCTGGGGCAAATATCTATACATATTATTGGAACTCCAACATCTGCATGACTTTCGTATATGTTGGGGAGAACAACCACTGCAAACACCAAAATATCAGTACCACTTCATTTACATACATTAATTGTGCAACATAATACTACTCTTCCCCTATTAACATCTCCCACTAATGTCATATTTGATTTGCCCGTTTTGAGAATAAAATATATTTTGTTAAAAAAATGTCTTGGACCATCACAGAAGAGTATTATGCTTCTAGAACCATAGAATGCTTAAATTATGCTTTTTACTATTTTAGTGTAATGAATATAACTAGTACCAAACATGCAATATTCATAAAGGTTACAATTCAATCGAGGATAATCAAACGTGAATTGCTTATCTATTCAACAGGGTTAAACAACAGGTCCGATTGACAAGCAAAAAAGTGAACCATTACTATTGAGAATTAAAACAATTAGTAATGACACAATACTAACATGAAAATAGCACAATTTAATAGGACAAAAATGGAATATACTATCGAACAAAAGTTGATGAAATACAAAAAAAACATTTTGTACATGAAGCTTTATCAGCGGAGAACTATGATGGAGGTAAATTGAAAATAATATATAAATATCAAAGTAATTGGCTTTAAAGTCAAGTCACAAAAGAACTATTCTATGCTTAAAATTATGATTTTCAATCTTGAATGTAGGGGAAACATATGTGAACTTATCAACAACATATACTTGATGAGTGCATGATTTTGAATCATTTAGGTATATATTATAATAGATATATTATCTTCCAATACATATTTTGTCTGATTAACTTATGAAAAACTTTAAGTTTCAGGTATATTGACTTGGAGACAAAGCATGCACACCATTGAGAAAAAAAAGCAACTATGAAATTTAAAGAATGAAGAAAAGAAGGCTTGAGGATCGCCAAATCCTATCAAGCGAGTCACCAAATAGCTTCATCCTTGCTTAATGATCTATAGTGTTGAACCATGAAGGAGAGAATTATGTCGATAAAAACAAGTAGCAGTCGGCGTGTGACCGAATAGTTCCATGAAGCAATACCATACCGATTAATGTTAAGAACATGAAGATGTTGAAGTGAAAAGAAAGAAGAAGAGGAAATATACCATAGGGCAGATCGCCGGGTTGACCGGTGATCCCGAATAATCTTGGCACATCCTTAAACCACACCCTAGAAGTCAGGGACAATATAATATTGCAACCGGCGTACTTAATCACTTGGAGGTCTTGTACAAGCCCTTGCATATCATTCATCGCATATACATAATTTAAAGTAGTGCCGAATTGAAACTTTTCACAAAACATATAATAGTCTTTACAAAATCCTTCATATAAAGTCATCGGAAATAGTAAGTCTCAATTTCAGCAAACTTAAGACACGAGAATACTTGGGACATGGCCCATACTTCAATACTAATAGAAATATTTATTCAATTACAATACTTCAAATGGAAACATAAAAGACACCCATGCCGTTGAAGAAAATAAGGACATGCTTCAACTTCACTTGAATGATGCTACGGTCCAAGTCTTTACGTCCCAAATGCTCATAACCTACCAACAACTATAAAGATAGACAAAATCATAGATTAGTACAACCACATGGTACTAAGTATGGCATAATGCATAAAAATCATTAAAACGAACATTTATTAGAAATATTCATCATTTCATTTAAAAATCATATTATAATCATAAGAACAACATTCAACAACTTAGAAAACATAAGATAACATTAAAACTATTAACCATAGTTTTTGAAGGATCTTATAGTAACTCCATCTCACTGAACAATGAAGTTCTTCACTATTACAGTAACGTGCTTTCTTTTATATTTTAACACTTCCTACCATGTTATCTTCTCACTAAAGGCTATCCTAAGACTCAGTTAAGTAACACCAAAATAGACCGCCCATACAACTTCTCTAAGCATAGATAAATGAACCTCAAGAATACTTATATTCAGGCACATACACACTAACAAAACATCAAACATATCAACATATAGATAATATGAAATTCTCATACCAAAGGCTGTCAATAGATTTACCTAAGGAAATAAAGAAGATAACATCCATGATTGACCTCTTCAAGATTAGCTAAGTAATCCTTAACACTACCTAAGGCTTAAAATATGTCCACATAATCAACCATTTCTCTAACTAGATTCATTCTCAATACTTCCAATGAAAAGATATAGAGAAATCATCCCTTATGCCCTCTTCATACTTTAGCTGAGGAATCTTTCAATCACTTTAGATTAAGTACTTATTTATTAACATGCTTCATAACTAAGTCATTAGTTAATTAGTTTATTTGAGACTCATACATCACATAAAGGACATTCAACTAATGGTCTTGGACAAGACCTAGGGACTCTAACTAAAACCTTCGAAGCCTATGGTTTAAGGTATAGATAGTGTCTCATACCGCCACCTAAACATCATAGATCTTCTCTAATGCTATTAAATATCCCACATAATGAGAATAGGCAATAACAAACATAGACCATGATATCTAGACATGGACTCCGGAGTTCAAACGTACTCCGATGAGGGCTTTATACATGCCAAGGGTAAAACTAGGACATATCCATGTAGACACATGGTTAAAGAATATGAAGGGCATTCATGTACTCTAGTCTAATTCTAAAGTAGATGTACATTATACTCTAGTCTCATTCTTAAGTAGATCTACTTCCAATAACAAAATCATCCGGTGCTAGCCTTGTCTCTCATAGAGTAATTTGACATTAATGGATCACATGAAGAGGTTCCTTATCTAGTTCATAACCCAATCACTTTCACCCAACAAAAGAGGTCCACTAGGGTCACCTTTCAATGGCGACTAAGATAACACATTATGACTTTCCTGAGGATTATATGATGTCGTTCCAGCTAATCAACCCTATCTCCACCATTCCTTTACATGAAGGATACCATTTTGGCTCTTGACTTTATCATTCATAACCTTACGACTAGGTCAAACGCTCCATGTAGATTACCTTCTTAACATCCTCTAGGGTCAAACATATCTTTCATTCATAGATGACAAGGGTGAACTAATACTACCTAGTTAAGACATCTCATGTAATCATACAATTCATACATATATCAAGTAGGGGACACAAGTCTACCAAACAAGACACTACATTATTTTACCTTATCAGATATAACATAAAATTCTTTAAAGCACTTAGGATAACCCTTATATTGTTGATTAAACCCTTTAAATTACGAAAATACAATAAATATAAACATTATAGACCCATATTGTTATGTAGGAACAATCATGCATCAACTCTAAGACTACAGATATAAGTATATAGTCATAGTCTAACATGATCTCCTAATATACATCATAATTTCACATTACTAGCATAAAGGTATATATGATCATACTTTACATAATCAACTACAAAATTCATCATTATTCATCAAGTAGTGCCATCAAGGCCAAGATCATCATAATACATAAAGTAATGCCGACAAAGCCACATCAATTGCACGTAAAGCACATAACACCGCCACCTAGTACCAATCACAACATAACTGAATTTTAATTAACATCAAAATAAACTAAATAGGGAATATTAACACCACATCATCCTCAACACCTCAAATTTAATGTCAAATCATCATATTCGATATAACAAGGACCTTACCCATGACCATAACAAACAACTAAACATAATTGTAACAACATTAACGAAAAATAGGTAAAATTAGTACATATTCAGAAATCCAATACAACCTACATATCAATTTATAACAATTATTACATCATTATACAACTCATAGAAATCTACACCAATATTCATCAACATTAGATCTATATCGAATAACCCACAACTTGGTCAAAAACATGAATTCATCCAATTCATTGGTTCATAGGTTATTTTCGGTTGAAATAATCATACAATATCACTTCAATAATTATTCAATGTTACGAAATCATTAATGCAAGAACACATAGAATAGATCATAAAATTGGATAATTCAACTAGAAAACTTTAGAAAACTTCTTGAGAGTTGGGATCCTTGATTAAAAGAGTTTAGAGGATAAAAATCCATACATTCATGAAGCTAATTCTTCAAATTGATGATAAGTATACACTCCATTTTTAAATCCAAGCGCTTCCTTATGTTTTGACACTAGTGAAGTTCTAGAGAGAATTCTAAAGGATTTGGGTTTTTGATTTGGAAGAATAAAATATTCTTAGTTTTTTAGGATTATAAATATGATTAAAATACTTAAAAGACCCTTCACGAACCACCAATAATCTTATTTGTAAGTGGAGTGAAATTACACTTTCACCCCTCACTTAACAGTAACCTACGCAGGAACACAGACCCTAAACAATAGTTGCCCATCGACGGTGCCTAGGTCCACATACAGGCGGTCTTGTCCTCCATAAACGGGTTAAGAGATTGGAAACCAGATATTTAGCTACACAGGATAAGTACCAGAGGATACCTACCACCTATTGGGCATCGACCATGCCTCTGGCTGTCGTTTTCCATCCGTAGGTGGGACTGCCTTGGTCAGTTTTGGCCATTACCATGGGTCCTTCTTCAAGGACCCTTAGATAGTTGTTTGGGATGTTTGCTCGAACGTTTGGAACCCAAAATTAATTGAATACAATTTTAGAACTTCTCACATTAATTTCATCATAAAAAAAGATGTCAAACTACACGAAATATGCTTAGACATAGAAGGTCATTTCAAGACAAGAATTTGAAATGTCATGGAGATTCTTTGACGTTTGACCTTCGAACTCCAAGAAACTTGACACATATACTTTATACACTATAATAAATTATTTATGGACCTTACAACATAATGAATCAAGCATAAACATATAAAACCACATAAAAGTCACATAGGTGACTTAGTCATCGAACGTCTTAGTCGTGCATTGGCGGTTGACTTCTAATGCACCTAATTCCTAGACAATACCTCAATACAACTTTATAAACATATTAAAGACCTTAGAACTTCATTACAACCAGTTTATACTCTAGTTCACCTAAGTCATTTTCAAGGTCTAACAATCTCTCTCACATGAGCAACATTCGTCTTACAATGACATTTTCCACTCTCCGAACAATTACAATAAGAGAGATTAAATTAGCAACTCAACACCATACCACAATACACATAATAAAAAATAAAACATCAATTTCACATAGTCAATAGATTTTCAATGAATTAAGTCTCCTAAAAGAATGTAATACCTAGGGTAGGTCGTTGCATGGGACTCTATCTATCCATAGCACAAGGTAGCATCTTCCGAAAGGGGAGTCTTGGTGCCAAGTCTTCTAAAAGAGTGTACTAATTAGGGTAGGTGATTTAATGGGAAACCATCTACTCATTTCACTAAGTGGGCATTCCGAAAAGGAATTCTTGGTGTGTTTTTGGGTGCTCTTCTATTGTATTACCTTTTAGTGGGTGCTTATTCTCCTGAGGTGAGTATGCCAAAAAAGGAAGTAGTATTGAGGGTTGATTGGGTTGGTATTGAAGGAGGCATATGCATAATTTCTTTATGTCTCACCTTAGAGAGTCTTATGATTACCATAAATGGGGAAACCTCGATGGAAATGATGCTTACTTTCTCATTGGAAATGATTTGGATGTTGACTACTTTAGAGTGTTTTAGTTCATTGTTAGGGTTAAATAGAGTCATTGTAATATTTTGTAATTTTACCGTAATGATTTTCTTTGACTAAAATTATGGAAATTCTTCTCTAAGTGTTAAATGACGATTCTTATGATGTATTTCTTTTATATTCTTGATTTTTTACTTAAATGGCATGAAATTCTCTCTTACTAAAATGTCCCTTTTCGCATGTTTTTGCATATGCCATACTTAGTATATTATTTTGTACTAACCTCATACTTTTCTATACTATATAAGTATAGGTTTGTGGAAGCAAGGTTGAAGTCTAGAAGGCAAAGCTTGGGATAGATCCTTCCAAGTCAAAGTGTGTCTTCATATATCCTAGGGCTTAATTTCTATATTTTTAGTTTCCATAAGTTAAGAATTATTATGTGTATCTTTCGAATGTAAAGTGTCATGTCCCTAATAATACTATGTCGTGGCTTAAGTTTGTTTGTGATGATGAGATTTTTAAGTACTTATCATGAATTCCTTTTAATATTAATCGTCGTGAATTTTTTTAATTCCGCACTACTTTTCATGTCTTATGAAATGAACGATAGCTAAACGGCTTGTTCAAGACCCCAAAGGGTCAAATATGCCTTGTCACAAAACGAGGGTTCTCCCTAACTTCTAGGGGGTACTACTGGGTCGTGACAAGAATCTTGAGGAACTTGATCAACTTCCTCACCTAGAGGAGGAATCTCCTCTTGCACCTCATTCTCTTGAACTCTCCTAGAAGGTGTCCTCCTCGTATTTATCTTCCTAGAACCACAAGGAAAATAGTAAGAAAAGACTATTTATAACTTTTACTCTATGGAACGACATAGGAGTATAAAATAAGGGAAACTCTATTGTCTTATAGACTTTCGCCCAAATATGTGTCGCGACTTACTGATAGTCAAGACTCTACTAGACGTGACTAGATGAGACTTTTTCATTCTTAATACTACATTCATAACCTATATTCTGATATCAAGCTTGTCACATCCCAAATCACACCTAGAAGCTAGGGGAAATCTCATATTGCAACAGGCGTACTTGACCTCTCGGAGGTATTCTACAAGCCCTTACATATAAGAAATCGCATAAACATAATTAAAATTAGTGTGGGATTAAAACTTTTCACAAAACGTGTCATAGTCTTCAAAAACTCCTTTATATAAAGTCATAGGGAATACTATGTCTGAATCTCATGAAATGTAAGACACGAGAATGCTTGGGACTCGGCCCATACTTCAATATTAGTAGAAATACTTAGTCTAACATAATATTTCAAACGGGAACATAAAATACACCCATGCCCTCAAATCAAATGAAGACATAGTTGGACGTCACTTGGTTGATGCTACGGTCCAAGTGTTCACTTCCCAAATGCTCCTCACCTATCAACAACTTTAAACATAGATAAAAGCATGGATTAGTACAACCACATGTACTAAGTATGACATACTGCATAAAAATTATGAAAACATATATTTATTTCAAATATGCATCATTTCATTTTAAAATTATATTATAATCATAAGAACAATATTTAACAACTTATAAACATAAATAACATTTAAACGATTAATCACATTATTTGAAGAATCTTCTAGTAACTCAATTTCATTATACAACAAAGTTCTTCACAATTACAGTGAAGTGCTTTCTTTTCCATTATAACACTTCCTACCATGTAATATTCTCACTAAAAGGTATCGTAAGACTCAGTTAAGGAACACAACGAGAGAACGCCCATAAAATCTCCCTAAGCAGACCTAAATGACCCTCATGAATACTTATAATAAGGCACATACACACTTACAAGACATTAAACAAATCAACATATAGATAATATGACATTCTCTTACCAAAGGTTATCAAAAGACTTATTTAATTAAATCAAGAAGATAATATCCATGATTGACCTATTCAGGATTACCTAAGTAATCCTTAGTGCTACCTAAGGCTTAGATCATGTCCACATAATAATCCATTTCCCTAACTAGATTCATTCTCAAGACTTCCAAAGATAAGATATGAAGAGATTATACCCTCTGCACTTAACACATAAGCTACGGAATCCTTAAGCCACTTTAGATTAGGTACTCATTCATTTACATACTTCATAACATAGGTCATTAGTTCATTAGTTCATTTAAGACTCATACATCACATAAAGAACATCCAAGTAATGGTCTTTGACAAGACCTAGGGACTCTAACTAACACCTTTAAACTCTATTGTGCAAGGTCTAGATAGTGTCATGTACCACCGCCTAAACTTGATAGAACTTCAATAATGCTAGTAAGTATCCCATATGATGAGAATAGGAAATAACCAACATAGACCATAATAGCTAGACATGAAATCCGAATTTCTAACATACTCCAAAGAGGGTGTTCTACTTGCTAAGGGTAGAACTAGGACACATCCCATGTAGGCACATGGTTAAGGAATACAAAGGATTTTAATGTACTCTATTATCATTCGTAAGTATAGGTACATTGTAATCTAGTCTAATTCTCAAATGAATAGGGTAGATTACCGCCACATCATCCTCAACGCCTCAATCCAATGTCAAATCATCACATTCGATATCACAAATCCCTTACCCATGGCCATAACTAACGACTCAACATAATTGTGACAATTCATGAAACTAGGTCAAATTAAGACATATTTAAAAAATCCACCACAACCTATATATCAATTTATTAAAATTATTACATCATAATATAGCCCATTGAAATCTACACCATAATTCATCAATATTAAATTAATATCGAGTAGCCCATAACTTGTAAAAAACTGGGGTTCATAAAATTCATGGGTTCATAGGTTATTATAGTTTGAAATCATCAATACAATATCAATTTAGTCATTATTCAATGTTTAGAAATCATTAATGCATGAACCCATAGAATAGATCATAAAATTGGACAAATTAACTTGAAAACTTTAGAAAACATCTTTAGAATGGGATCATTGATGAAGAGTGTTTCAAGTATCAAAATCCATACCTTGATGAAGATATTTCTTTAATTTGATGAAGAATATCCACTAAATTTGTCAATCCGAGTCCTTCATTGTGTTTTTACTCTAATGGAATTGTAGAGAGAATTATAAGGGATTTGGGTTTTCTGTTTGGAAGAATGAAATCTTGTTAGTGATTTAGGATTATAAACACAATTAAAATTCCATAAAGTCCCTTAAGGAACCTCCAATACTCCTATTTTGATGTGTGGTGAAATTACCCTTTCACCCCTTAATTAACAGTAGCCTATGAAGGAACAAAGACTCCAAACAACGGTTGCCCATCGATGTGGCGTAGGTCCACAATCAGGCCGTCCTGTCCTCTTTATATGGGTTCAAAGACTTAAAACTAGAAGTTTAGCTCCCCAGGCTAATTACTAGAGGACGCCCACAACATACGTGGCGTCAACGAGGCCACTAGGTTTCGCTTTTCATTGATAGGTGCGACTCCCTTAGGCAGTTTTGCCCACCAACATGGGTCTTTCCTCAAGGACTCTTGGATTGTCCTTCGAGATGTTTTCTAAGTCGTTTACAATCCAAACATGATCAAATACGAGTTTAGCACCTCTCACATGAATTTCATTAAAAAGAAACACGCAAAACTCGACGAAACATGCTTAGATACACAATGTCATTTCAAGGAAACACTTTCAAGCGTCATGGATTTTCTTGGACGTTTGTTCTCCAAACTCTACGAAACCTGATACACTTCCTGTATACACTATAAATAAATCATTAAGGACAATACCACTACGTTTATATTTCCACATACATGACCTTCTTAACATCCTCTAATGTCTCACATATCTTTCATTCGTACATGAAAAGGATGCACTAAGCCTACCAAGTCAAGAAATCTCATGTTACCATACCATTCATTCATATACAAAGTAGGGGACACAAGTCTAACAAACAAGGCATAACATTGTTTTACCTTATCACATATAGCATATCGTTCTTCAAAGCACTTAGGATAAACCTTATCATCTTCAATTAACCCTATACATTAATTCAACATCATCAATATAACCATTCTAGTCTCATATAGTTATGTAGGAACAATCATGCATCAACTCTAAGACTGCACATATAAGCACATAGTCATAGTTTAACATGATCTCCTAATATACATCAAACTTTAACATTATTAGCATGTAGGTGATATTGTCATACTTTGCATAATTCATCAAAATACTTAAAGTAGTGCCGACAAGGACATGATCATCATAATTCATAATGTAACACCGACAAGGCCACAACAATTGCAAGTAAAGAACATAACACGCCACCATAACTGGACCATACCAATCATAATACAATTAAAGTCTAATTAATATCAAAATAAAGATTATAGGGAAGCATACCACCATATAATCCTCAAAACCTCAATCCTATGCCAAATTATCACTTTCAATATCACAAGGCCCTTACCCATGGCCATAATCAACAATTCAATATAATTGTAACAAAACATGAAACTATGTGAAATTACTACATAATCATCATTACAATACAACCTAGATATCAATTTATTACAATTATTACATCATTATACAGCCCAAGAAAATCTACACCATAATTCATCAATATTAGATTAATACCGAGTAACCCGTAACTTGATAAAAAACGAGGGTTCATCCAATTCATGGCTTCATAGGTTATTTTAGTTTCAAATCATCAATACATTATCAATTAAATAGTTATTCAATTTTTATAAATCATTAATACAAAAACCCATAGAATAGATCATAAAATTGGACAATTCAATTTGAAAACCTCAAAAAACTTCTTGAGAGTTTGGCTCAATCATGAAGAGAGTTTCAAGGATCAAAATACATACCTTCATAAATCTAATTATTCACTTTGGTTAATAATCTCCACTCAATAAATCAATTCAATCCCTTACTTGAGTTTTTACTCCAATGGAATTCTAGAGAGAATTCTAAGGTATTTGGGTTTTTTGATTTAGTAGAATGAAATATTTTTATTGTTTTTGAATTATAAACAAAATTAACATACCCTAAAGACCCCGAAGAAACCACCAATAATATTATTTGTATGTGGGGTGAAATTACACTTTCACCCCTCACATAGCAGTAGGATGCGCAGAAACTCAGACCCCAAACGATGGTTGACCATCGACGGGGCATAGGTCCACACACGGGTCGTCCTATCCTCCTTCGATGGGTTCAGAGACTAGAAACTACAAGTTTAGCTCCCCGGACTAACTAACAGACGACGCCCACCACCTACGGGGCCTCGACCAGACTACTGGCCATCCTTTCCCATAAGTAGGTGGGACTGCATTGGGCAGTTTTGGCCACCAACATGGGTCCTTCTTGAAGGACCTGCAGATAGTCCTTGGGGATATTTTCCCGGATGTTTCCAACCCAAAAATTATCGTACACGAGTTAAGCACCTCTAACCTAAATGTCATAAAAAACGAACACGTAAAACTAATTGAATCATTCATAGACACACAAGGTTATTTCAAGGCAATATTTTTGAACGTCATAGATATTCTTGGACGTTTGACGTCCAGACTCCATGAAACTTGACACAATGCCTATATACACTATAAAAACTCATTTAAGAAGCTTACAACCTCATGAATACCACATAAATAGATAAAAACACATGTGAGGCACATAGGTGACTTAGTCGTCGAACATCTTAGTCGTCCCATGACGTTTGACTTCCAATGAACCTAAACTCGTAGATACTGCTCATATACAACTTTATACACTTAATTAAAACCTTATAACATCAGTACAGCCAGGTTAGACTTTATTTTACCTAAGTCACTTTTCATGTCTTATATACTATGTCAAGTGCCCCTTTACAACATAATTTTTTGAAAACTATAAATACTCATAGAGAATTTTTTCAACTAAGCTTCAACATAAGATTATAGAAGTTAGAATTTAATTTTCTTATTTCTACTTCCCAGGGTTTTTGGGAGAATTTGTTCTAGAGCTTTGAAGATTTAGAACTCCAAGAAATTGGAAGTGGGTCTTGAAGTGTCACACCCTGAGAGTACACCCTAGAAGATGTGAAGTTCTTGGATTGCGACATAGCGTACTTGAACTCTCGGATATCTTCTACAAGCCATTTGACATCATTCGTTTCCTACATGTATGAAAAGTACTTCATAATTTTAAACATTTTATAGGAATAATATCTCATATATCATTCATATAAAATTATAGGAAAATACTAAATCTCAACATATGCCAATCTTAGACTGAAGAATACTAGGGACATGGTCCCAAAAATAAAAATATAGAAATACTTAGTCTATTACAATACTTTGTATAAAAGAAGTATAAAGATAGGTATTTCCTCGAGTAAAGTGAGGACATACTTCAATTTCGCTAGAAAGAGTTTAGATTCCAAGCTTTGGTTCATAACTCTTCTCACCTTTCACCTACACCTTTAGAAATAGTAAAAACGTATGGAATTAGTATAATTCAGGTACTAAGTATGGCATAATGCATAAAAACATGAAAAATGGACATTTGTATCAAAACATGCTTTTTTTATTTTAAAACTCATACATAAGCATAATAACAACATTTGAGCACCAAACATTACATTTAAGACACATCTCCAAGTCCTACACAATTTATAGAAAATGCAGTACCCTTATAATGACTTTGTAATAAACTTGCAGTAACTCATATTTCACATAACAACATCAAGAATACATCAAAACACATAAACATCAGATTCTCCTACCAATGGTGATTTTAAGGCTTACTATAGTGTGTTATGAACATCAACCATAAAATCCCTTCACACACACCAAAAAGATCCTTTATACTAGTTAAGATAAGGTTATCCTCATTACACATAATAATATATAATATGACATTCTCCTCTTAAATGTTATCAAAAACTTAAGTAATTCAAGAAGAGACCACAAATACAACCTCTCCAAGCTTACCTAAATTAATTCTTAAGACTACCTAAGTTTAGATCATGTATGCTTTATCAATTTAATTTCCCTACCTAGAGTTATTCTTACAACTTCCCTGGGTAAGGCATGAAGTGATCATTCCTATGCCCACTTCACACCTTTACTAAGCAATACTTCACCTACTGTAGGTAAGTACTTATTCATTAATAACACTTAAGAGATATTCACCATTAAAGGAAATTCATATAGTGGCCTTGTAGAAAAACTAGGGACTCACACACTAACATCATCAAAGACTAATCGTGCATTGTCTACATATCTCCCATACCACCACCTAAACTTCATAGAATTTTTCTAAATCTAGTTGGTATCCTACATGATGAGAATACGAAATATCCGACATAGACCATACTAACTATGCATTGAATTAGGAGTCATGAACCTACTCCGATGAAGGGTGTTGTACTCGCAAATGGTAAAACTAGGTCATATCACATGTAAGCACATGGTTAAGGAATATTAAGGGTTTCACTTTTCTATAATGTCATCCAATCAAGAGCAACTCTCCAAACATACTCACTCGGTGCTAGCCTTTGTTCTCATAGAGTATTTTAATAAAAGAGCATACAAATTTGTACTATAACTTGTTCACAACCCAATCACATTACACTTAACCACTGAGGGTCCAATAAGGATACCTACAATAGTTAAGAGGATAGAACAACGACTTTCCTAAGGATGTTTCATTCCGTTCCAGCTAATCAACCCTATGTCCACCGTTTACGCAAGAAAGATACCATTATGGCTTTAAACTTCAAGGATATAAGAACCTTCTATCTAGGATGAAGGTTCCACATAAAGGACCATCATAAATATGTTCAAGGTCACATGCCAATCACACATACAAGACTAAAAAACTTTATCATACATAGTTGAATTTATATTCATATTTTACATGTATAAGGTTAGATACACAAGTCTACAAACACAAGACGCACACATACTTCACAATATCACATATAACATATCATGCTACAAGCATATAGGAATAACCAATGTCATCTTTTGGTCACCCTATTCACTACTATTGTATCATAAATCTAAGTTATAACAATTCTCATATAATCCATTAAGAATCATCATACTTCAACATCAAGTAATACACATAATGACTTCACTATAGCCTACTAGAAACACTAATATTATCAATAAGTAGAATTCACGTTTTGATTTCACATATATACACAAATCATCAAGATTCTTACAATACTCAAATATTCAAGTTATAATGAAATAAGTAATGGCAACAATATCCATATTGATTAATAATTGATTAAGTAATGCCGATGAGGCCACATAGTTCACAAGTATAGTACATAAGCACCGCCACCATAAGTGGACCATAAAAAACATCATAATAATCTAATAACTATAATATAGAATATAGCGAAAGTTCGGTCAATACACTACCATTCCAATCTTACAACTCCACCAATAGTAAAATCACCCAACACAATACTCAAAGGCCCTTACCAATGGTCATGGTCACCGGTTCAATCTAATAATCATAATATACTATGAATCAATAAATAATACAATATGAATTTATAAAACTAGATCAGCCTACATACAATTCTAGCATGGTTCTTTCATAAATCACTATCCTCAATAAAACTACAAAAGAAATCAATAGCATAAAGACATAATCTAATAACCCAAAAAGTAATAAAAACTAGGGTTTCATGAATTGCTTGGTTTCATAGTGTTTTTAGTCTAAGTTTATCAAATTAACATTAATTCCATGATAAAACAATGATTCAAAACGTTTTATGCAAGAACCATGGCTAGATTACAATTAAGAAGTTCATTTTTTTGAGAAATCTTTGGAAAACACTTTGAAGATTGCCTCCTTTAAGAAAAGAGATTCACGGAGGAAGGTCTTACCTTAATTGATGCTAGTCCGAAAAAATTTAGAAGAATTGAACTTTCAAGCTTCAATGGTGTTCTAGAAAGTTCTTTAGAGGTTTTGGGTTTTGATTTAGAAAAGTGAATTCATCTAAGTATTTCAGACTCATAAACCCCTTTAAATACCAAAAATAACATTAAAAAGTCGTCCAACAAATATTGGGAAGGATAGTTGAAGACCCTATAATACCTACCCTCCACTTAGACGAGATGTTGCAGAGAATTGCAGACCATCAACTACGGCCAGCACCTACGTGGAGTCATCATATCGACGACCCGTGCTGGTCACTATTATTTTGCACAGAGCCTTAGTAATTGTAGCTTAATCTCCCTAGACTAATTATACATCGACGTCTATAATCTACATGGCATCGACCAGCCTACTAGGCGTTGTTCGCTTTCCTAGGTGGGACTATTCAGAACAGTCTTGGCAACCAAGATGGGTCCTTCCTCAAGGACCCTTGGTTAGTCCTTGGGAGTTTTTCCAAAAATTTTCCAACTCGAAAATTTTCGTATACGTGGTAAGGACATCTCACATCAATTTTATCCAAAAAAACTCGTAAAACTCAACGAAACACATTCAGACACATATGCATGTTTCATGGAAAACCTTTAGAACGTCATGGACGTTTGACCTTCAAACATCACGAAACATTAAACATTGCCTCTTAACATCATTTTAAGTCATTTTAGAAATTCAAAACACCAATACACAAGTGCTATCATCTAGTTTTATCAATGTTATTTTAGAAGTTTTACATGAAGAATCTTCCACTTTGACATGTGTAAATACATTAAAGACATTTCATAGTGCACCCAATTGATGTAAACACATTTCATAATCAATTTCGATCTCTTGAGTATGTTAAGAAAAAATCCCAATTCTTATTGCATGATTATGTGAATATGAGCAAAAATTTATGTTGGGTTATACTAAAAAATACTTTTTGTTTAAATGTGAGTTTTAATAAACAGTTGTTTATGAACTTAATTGGATTATAGTTGCAAATATGATATCATCTTTGTTTCATGGGCTTGCTTGAGGGAGAGGTCTTACGACCAAAACAACTGAATTTATTGCCATTTGTTATTGAGTTGATGTGGGTTCAACTCAAGATATTCAATTCTAAGTTCTCTCCCACACTTTCATCTCCATAGAGTAAATGAACTAAGGCGAAGGATACGCATAATTGTAGCTTATTGGTTTTAGAGGGAAATTGCTTTTATTCGGGGAAACTTGCTACATACAGAATTCACCCCACTAACGTCTAGACTAGTGATAAATCACTGTGATTTACTATGAAAAGCATGTGCCATGTTTTGGTTTAGCTCACACTCCTATCACATGCCAAGAATCCCATCTCCAATTTCGTTTATCTTATTTTTTTTGTTTTAGTTTATATATCGATACGCTCAAAATGAAATACATTGTGTAGACCCTCACATGTGCCTAAAAAGGCCATTAACCTATTAATTAAGTGTTTTACAGTTTTTTCTGAATAATTTGAAGAGGTTTGGAGGTCAAACATCAAATAACGTCTAAGCCGTTTGAAAGTTGGTCTTTAAATGTACTAGTGTGTCCTTGTATGTTGAATTTTTAAGTGTCTTTTTGAGATGATAAACCGTAGAGGTGTTTATGTGAAGGTTGATCCCACATATGTATGCACACACATGAATGTATGAATGCTGGAATTTTGTGAAAGCACATTCTAATATAATATAGGTTCTTCGATGAAAGTACATTCTCATATTAGAAACATTTGAGCTATACGATGTATGAGGGAGGAAGTCCCTAAAACATACTTTATGAACTAATGATAAATAAAGGCTTTAAAATATAAAAAGGAGAGTTTAAGCTTTGCACTGAATGTATATTTAAAACAAGGAAAATACCCATCCGCTAATGCAATGGGTTGGTAATTCAAAGTGAATAACTATTGAGATGGAAGCATTCCCTCTAATGCAATAGGTCAGGTTTTTAGAAGCAACTTCGATTTTGTTTCCTAAATGAGAAGACTATGAATGCTTTATATGCGAGTAGTCCAAGTAAACTCCATCTGTAGTATGTGAGAGGTCTATGTAAACCTCAGTATATAGATATGAATAAAAAGTTTTAATCTTCTGCACTTTTTAACCTATGAAATGTAATGACAAATGCTAAGAGTCTAGTCTTAATCCTCTTCGACTGACGACGATGCTTGTTACATATCGGGGGTGCTTCGAAGCTGTGACAAACTTGGTATCAGAGCATGAGGTTAAAAAAATATTAGGATTGATGTCTCTTTGAACCACGTTCACGTAGAGACATGTTCATTGGTGCGAAGTGCGCCACACTTGAGAGGAGGTGACGCATATGAATTCTCACTTATTGGTTATCTTGAAAGGCATGTGTTCTCCTATTTCTTCTAATCCTTATTTTTCTATAGGATACGACTACAAGACGTGCATCCACAAGATGAGTAGAGGAATCTTTGGCTATTGCGAAGTTCCTCCCCAAGAAAACTAAGCTCCTCCATAAAACATCCAAATTCCTCAAGAGCACACTGATATACCATGGTTTCACGGTATTATTAATACTTTTTCCCTAAGTTTAGTGTGTCCAAAAGCCATTTTGTGCTAATTTTTATATAAGTTTCTCTTTATTTGCAGCAAATCTGTCCAAAGATGAATGTAGAGATTTTGAGAGAAGAAATGCAGAAGAGACCACCTACGGAGCTTGTGACAGTCCGTCGTGCTTGTGACGGTCTGTAGGTGGCAGCGTAGTGTAGCTGCTGAAGGAAGATGGGGAAGTCTGACCAAGTGTGGGGTTACAGAGTCCATGACGGTCCGTCCTGCAGGTTCGTCATGAAGTTCAGAGAAGTAGTCCCAGTACCCATATTCCAAGAGTTCAAGTGTTTTGAAACGAAGACCCTCGACAGACTGTTGTGTCTATGACGGTACATCATACTTGCCGTCGAGGGTAATGAACATAGTAGCAGAAGAAATTGCACAAGTATGGGATGACAGAGTCCATGACGGTCCATCGTGACCACGATGATCCATCGCGAGGTCCGTCGACCCAGCCGTGTTTTGACATATTTCCACGAATAGATTCCTTGTTTAACTAGGTATTTATTTTCTATAAATAGTTCAAAAAACCTCGTTTTGAGGTTAGGCTCTATTTTATTAGTTAGAGTCTGCATTATTAGGTTTGACTCGGTATTATTTGTTAGACACCGTATTAGTAGACATTGTATTGTTAGAATTTTGATTATCATTAGGCATTTTGTGAGCTTATTGATTACTTTGAGATTCATGCAACTGATTATTGGTGATTTTTTGTGATTAATCAAGCAAACTTTTGGATTTTACTCTTTCTCATTGAAGTAAGTACATGAATTCTTATATAAAATATTTGAATATTGGGATTATGACTATGGGTAACTAAACTCCATAACTAGGGTTGTGGGAACCATAGGCAAATAATGAGGTAAAACCTAACTAAAATAACAATTCTAGAATAGTGTCTTGTATGTATTAATAATTCTTTCCCTCAGAAGTCTTTTTAACAGATGGCCAACGCTAGAACTCACCTTAATAGTACTTGCCGGACCAACGAGGTAGATAATAGGAAAAGACATATCAACAGAGATTTAGTGTATACTATCTAATAGGCTAGTATTGATTTGTACGAGGTTTAACTTAGTAAAATATCAAATACGATGCTTAATATGAGGTAAAGGTAAGAGTTAGGAAAGCAACACACGTAGCCAGACCAAGGCGCGGAGTGAGATTTTCTAGATGCAGGACCAAGGATTTAGAAATACATAACTTATCACTTTTCATGCAAGATACTAAGAATGAATTGTTATAGTTAGAATTATCAAGTTATGAACCCGTGGGGAACACGTAAACCCTAGTTACTTTGATTAATTGATTAAACTCCAACATTCAAAGTTGTTAAGTGTCTCATTCAATTTAGTTAGTTATTTTAATTCATTTAGAAATAGAAACCCCCTTTTTAATATTTTTACTTTCCAAGGAAGTAATTGACTTAACAATAGTAATAATATATTGAAGTTAAGTCTAAACTATTTTCCTCGTGGGAACGATCCCAACCTCACTAGTTGGGTTATTTACTTGACACGACCGCTTCACTTCTTATTTGAGAAGTAAGTTTGAGCTTATCAAATTTTGGCGCCGTTGCCGGGGACTATAGCTTTTAGATTAACTTGAACTTATTAAAATAGTTTACTTAATATTTTCTTGGTTTTACTTTGTTTTATTGTTTTTGAATTTTCCAGAACTATCCTCCTTGTATACCAAATACACGGAGAGGAAGAGAACCTTTGTTTCCTTACAATCACGAATTAGAGCATACACTACACAATATGAATTGAAACTTGGGAATAAAGTATAATGATCCAAACCAGAACATACCAGCTCCGGTTGATGTTCATGGTCAGTTGTTACCCGATGCTCCGGGTGAACACCAACAGAGGGGAAAAAATCCCGTTCCACGGCCCCAAGCATACTACAGAGGCTATGATAACATAGCAGACTCCGATGGGCCACTTGTCTTGCCTCCTCTACCCACAAGCCACACCTTTTTGGTAACTAGTAGCCTAATGCAAATGCTCACTGGCAGAGGTTTGTTTTCAAGGCTACCTTCAGAGGATCCACATCCCGACATAGCTAAGGTAAGGGCAGTGTGTAAAAGCTGTGTAGGGAGGCCTGATTTGAATTTAGATGTAATAGGGCTCAAAGTGTTTCCTCTCTCACTGACGGGAGAGGCTTTTATATGGTTCAGTGAGCTCCCGTACAACTCAATTTTCACTTGGAACCAACTACTGGATGTTTTCTTAGCACGCTACTATCCGGTCTCCAAGAAACTAAACCACAAATACAGAGTGAACAACTTTGTGGCACAACCAAGAGAGTCAGTTAGTAGTTCTTGGGATAAATTCAACTCATTCTTGAGAAGTGTTCCAAATCACCCTATAGAAGATGAGTCACTAATGGAATACTTCTATTGGGGACAGGAGGATAATAATAAAGCGGCGCTGGACACTATAGCAGGCGGATCTTATGCGGAATGTCCTTATGTTGAGATTGTTGAAAAATTAGAGAAAATATCCTGAAATAATAAAGCTTGGAGTACTGATATACCGTGGTTTCACGGTATAATTAATATTTTCTCCTTAAGTTTAGTGTGTCCGAAAGCAC
This sequence comes from Solanum chmielewskii, assembly GCA_027704785.1. NCBI lineage: Eukaryota > Viridiplantae > Streptophyta > Magnoliopsida > Solanales > Solanaceae > Solanum > Solanum chmielewskii. The sequence continues at coordinate 24,565,857 of JAKWIX010000326.1, forward strand.
TTTTTGTGCTAATTTTGATATAAGTTTCTCTTTGTTTTGCAAGAAATCTGTCGAAAGCTGAATGCGGAGATTTTTAGCGAAAAATGCAGAAGAGACCACCTACGGAGCTTATGACGGTCCATCGTGCCTGTAATGGTCCGTAGGTGGCAGCGTAGAGAAGCTGCTGAAGGAAGATGGGGAAGTCTGACCAAGTGTGGGATTACGAAGATTGTGATGGTCCGTCATTGCTATGACGGTCCGTCCTGCAGGTTTGTCGTGAAGATCAGAGAAGTGATTCCAGTACCCAGATTCCAAGAGTTGAAGTATTTTGAAACGAGACAGTCGACGGATCGTTGTACCAATGACGCTCCGTCACACTTGCCGTCGAGAGGAATGAAGAAAGCAGCAGAAGAATTGCACCAAGTATGGGACGACGCAGTTCACGACGGTCCGTCATGACCACGACGGTCCGTCGCGTGGTCCGTCGACCCAGCCGCGTTTTGGCAGATTTCCAGTAATTAGAATCCTTGTTTAATTAGGTTTTTATTTTTTATAAATAGTTCGAAAAACCTTGTTTTTGAGGTTAGACTCTGTGAGATTAAACATCATATTATTAGACTTTGTGGTTTAGTGTTTGATTTTTGGAGATTCTTACAAGTAATTTTTGGTGATTAATCAAGTAAATTTTTGGACTTTATTCTTTCTCATTAAAGTACATGAATTCTTGTTTAACATATTTGAATATTGTGTTTATGGCTATGAGGAACTAAACTCCATAACTAGGGTTGTGGGAACCATAGGCAAATAATGAGATAAACCCTAGCTAAAATAACAATTTTAGAATAGTGTCATGCATCTATTAATAATTCTTTCGCTTAGAAGTCTTTTTAACGGATGATCAACGTTAGAACTCGCCTTAATGCTACTTGCTGGACCAAGGAGGTAGATAATAGGAAAAGAATTATTAACATAGATTTAGTGTATACTATCTAATAGGCTAGTATTGATTGGTACAAGGTAATAACTTAGTCAAATATCGAATACGATGCTTAATATGAGGTAAAGATAAGGGTTAGGAAAGTAACACACGCAGCCGGACCAAGGTGCGGAGTGAGATTTTCTAGATGCCGGACTAAGGATTTAGAAATACATAACTTATCACATTGCATGCAAGATACTAGGAAAGAATTATGATAGTTAGAATTATCAAGTTATGAATCTGTGGGGAACACGTAAACCCTAGTTTCTTTGATTAACTGATTAAAACCCAAAATTAAAAGCTGTTAAGTGTCTCTTTCAAGTTCGTTAGTTATTTTTACTTATTAGGAAATAGAAACCCCCCTTTTTATGCTTTAACTTTCTAAGGAAGTCATCAACCGAACAATAGTAATAACAAGTTGAAGTTAAGTCTAGACTATATTCCTCGTGGTAACCATCCCAACCTCACTAGTTAGGTTATTTACTTGAACTTCTTACTATAGTTTAGTTGATATTTTCTTGATTTTACTTTGTTTTATTGTTTTTGATTTCCTTTCAGAACTATCCTCCTTGTATGTAAAATACACGGAGAAGAAGAGAACCGTGGTTTCCGTACGATCACGAGCTAGAGCGTACACTGCGAAACATGAATCATAATTTGGGAATCAATGATGAGGATCCAAACCAGAACATCCCAGCTCCGGATGATGTTCATGGTCAGATGTTACCCGATGCTCCGGGTGAACATCAACAGAGGCGACAGAATCCCGCTCCACGGCCCCAAGCATACTACAGAGGCTATGATAACATAGCAGATTCAGATGGGCCACTGGTTTTGCCTCCTCTACCGACAGGCCACACTTTTATGGTAACTAGTAGTCTGATGCAAATGCTCACTGCCAGAGGTTTGTTTTCAGGGCTACCTTCTGAGGATTCACATGCCCATATAGCTAAGGTACGGGCAGTGTGTAAAAGTTGTGTGGGGAGGCCTGATTTGGATCTAGATGTAATAGGTCTCAGAGTGTTTCCTCTCTCACTGACGGGAGAGGCTGCTATGTGGTTTGCTGAGCTCCCATACAACTCCATCTTCACTTCGAACAAACTACATGATGTCTTCTTAGCACGCTACTATCCGGTCTCCAAGAAATTAAACCACAAAGACAGGGTGAATAACTTTGTTGCACTACCAGGAGAGTCAGTTAGTAGTTCTTGGGATAGATTAACCTCATTCTTGAGAAGTGTTCCAAATCACCGTATTGATGATGAGTCACTGAAGGAATACTTCTATCGGGGACAGGATGATAACAATAAAGCGTTGTTGGACACTATAACAGGTGGATCTTATGGAGAATGCCCTTATGCTGAGATCGCTGAGAAATTAGAGAAAATCTCCCGTAACAACAATGCTTGGAGTACTAGGAAGTCCGATACAGGGAGAAACACCTTCGCAGTGCAGTCCACTCACAACCCAGCCACAGATGATATTCGTGAAGAAATGGCTCAGATGAGAACTGAGCTTGGGTTTGTACTAAAACATGTCACAGGGGGTGCAGAAAAGATTAATGCAGTCAACTACTTGGCTAAGCCACAACCTCCAATCAATGAGTGTTATTATGAGGAGGATTCTTATGCAGTAAATGAACAGATGGGGGGTTTCCGACCAAGTGCCGAAGGCTCTAATCAGGAGAATTGGCGCCAAGGTCAAGGGAACCAAGGTCGGAACTATGGTAACTACAATCGTGAGGGTCATTATGTCCGAGATGGAAACTACAGTCGCGACAACAACTTCACCAGGGGTAACTATGGTAATAGAAACGACAGGAATGGACCCTATGTTCCTTCTCAAAATCGTGAACTTACTCCTAGGGATGGTGGAGGTAGTATGTCGCGAGTTGAGGATATGTTGCATTAAATGATGAGGAGGTTCGATGCTAGTGATGAGCACAATAAAGAGTTTAGGAATGATTTAGCGGGTATTAGGCAAAAAGTCGATACACATGTAATATCGATTAAGCAACTTGAGTTACAATTGGCCCAATTATCTGCAACTGTGAACACATGGCAACCGGGAACTCTTCCTAGCAACACTGTCCAAAATCTGAAAAAATGATGGACATTATATGGCAATTACTACTCGTGGTGGCAAGCAAACCATTGACCCACCTATGCCATCTAATGAGAATGAGGTGACAAAAGACACTGATAAAGTGGTAAATGTTGATGCTAATTAAGAGGATAACATGGTAGAAGATGCTTGTGCCTAAAAAGGTAACTCCCATGCCTAGGCCACCACCCCCATTTCCTCAAAGATTAGTAAAAAAGACTGAGGATGGCAAATATCGGCGTTTTATAACAATGTTGAAGCAACTTTCTATCAATGTCCCTTTGGTAGAAGCTTTAGAACAAATGCCCGGTTATGCCAAGTTTATGAAAGATTTGGTCACAAAGAAATGATCGGTTACTTTTGAGGATGATAATAGAATGCAGCATTGTAATGCTATTGCTACATGATCTCTGGTCCAAAACAAAGAAGATGCAGGTGCGTTCACTATTCCTTGTACAATCGGGCTATTACATTTTGCGAAAGCATTATGTTATCTGGGGACAAGAATAAATCTCATGCCCCTCTCGATTTACAAGAAGTTGGGTTTGGGTGACCCAAAGCCCACTACGATGCGGCTACTGATGGCTGATCGAACAGTAAAACGGCCCATAGGGATACTTCATGATGTGCTAGTAAAAGTGGAGTCATTCATCTTTCCAGCCGATTTTGTTATTCTTGATTGTGAGGTTGATTTTGAAGTGCCTATTATCCTTGGGAGGCCATTCCTAGCTACGGGAAGAGCCTTAGTAGACATGGAAAAGGGCAGATGAAATTTCGGTTGAACAGTGAGGAAGTGACCTCTAATATTTGTAGGTCCATGAGGCAGAGTGGTGAGCTCCAATCGGCATCTGCTATATCCTACAACATGGGTGAGACATTTGAGACACAAATAGAAGAACGTCTAGGTGTCAAAGCATTAGCGGCAGTGATAATGAACTTTGATAGCGATTGCATTGAAGAGTATGAGTCATTTGTCGCGGCTCTTGACCGAGGTGATGTTCGGTTTAAACCGAAGAAATTTGAGCTTGATATGAAGAATCGCGAGTCCCCACCCGCTAAACCATCCATAGAGGAAGGTCCAAAAGTTGAATTAAAAGCTCTCCCACCTCATCTTAGGTATGAATACTTAGGAAATGGTGACACTTTACCGGTAATCATTGCATCAGACCTGGATGAACAACAGGTTCAGAGTTTGGTGAAGGTACTAAAAAGGTTCAAAAGAGCTATTGGGTGGACCATTGCGGACATTATTGGGATCCCTCATGGTATTTGTTCTCATAAAATCCAACTCATGCCTGATCATAAGCCGAGTATTGAGCACCAGAGACGCTTGAATCCTCCTATGCAAGAGGTTGTGAAAAAGGAAATTATCAAGTGGTTGGATGCTGGAGTAATCTATCCAATCGCCGATAGTAGTTGGGTATGCCCGGTTCAGTGTGTACCTAAGAAAGGGGGAATGACTGTGGTCCCCAACGAAAAGAATGAACTTGTTCCAATGAGATCGGTTACTGGATGGAGGGTGTGTATGGATTACCGTAAACTGAACTCATGGACTGAAAAAGACCTTTTTCCTATGCCCTTTATGGATCAGATGTTGGATAAACTTAAACTTGCCGGAAAAGGGTGGTATTGTTTTCTTGATGGGTATTCGGGGTATAATCAGATTTCTATTGCACCAGAAGATCAAGAGAAAGCCACTTCCACTTGTCCATATGGGACTTTTGCGTTCAGAAGAATGTCGTTTGGGTTGTGCAATGCACCCGCAACCTTTCAGAGATGTATGATGTCAATATTTTCTGACATGGTGGAAGATACTATAGAGGTTTTTATGGATGATTTTTCTGTGGTTGGTGATTCATTCGAGCGGTGCTTGACCAATTTATCTTAGGTTCTTAAGAGATGTGAAGACTGCAATTTGGTACTAAACTAGGAAAATTGTCATTTCATGGTGAAAGAGGGTATTGTGTTGGGTCATCGCATTTCAGAAAAGGGCATAGAGGTTGATCGAGCTAAAATTGAGGTAATAGAGAGACTTCCCCCGCTGATCTCTGTGAAAGGTGTGAGAAGCTTTCTTGGGCATGCAGGTTTTTATCGGAGATTCATCAAAGACTTTTCAAAGATTGCACACCCATTGTGCAAATTGCTGGAGAAAGAATGTAAATTTTTCTTTGATGAATCCTGTCGTAAAGCATTCTGTGAGCTAAAAGAAAAGTTAGTGTCTGCGCCTACCATTATTTCTCCGAATTGGAATAGTCCATTTGAGGTAATGTGCGACGCTAGTGGGGTGGTTCTTGGTGTAGTATTGGGACAGAGAAGAAACCAAATCCTTCACCCAATTTACTATGCTAGCAAAGCCCTAAATGAAGCCCAGAAGAACTACACAGTGACTGATCAAGAACTCATCGCAGTAGTCTTTGCTTTTGAGAAATTTCGCTCCTATTTGCTAGGTACTAGAGTTATAGTGCATACTGACCATTCATCATTGAGATATTTGATGGCGAAAAAGGATGTGAAACCAAGGCTGATTCGTTGGGTATTACTGCAGCAAGAATTTGGCTTTGAAGTGCTGGATAGAAAAGGGACTAAAAATCAAGTTGCTGATCATTTGTCTCGTCTAGAGGATGAAGTTATGAGAGAGTTAGGGCACAAGACTGATATTGATGATACTTTCCCCGATGAACATGTATTGGCTGCTTCACAAGACTTGTTTCCATGGTTCGCAGATTTTGCGAACTATCTAGCTAGTGATATTGTTCCATCAGACCTGTCCTTTCATCAAAAGAAAAAAGTTAATGTACGATGTGAAGAAGTTCTTTTGGGATGAACCATACTTGTATAGGAGTTGTGCCGACGGGCATATTCGGCGTTGTGTACCAGAATGTGAAATGTTGAGTTCATTGGAGGCATGCCATTCTTCACCTGTTGGCGGACATCACAGTGGTATCCGAACCGCTCACAAGATATTGCAATGTGGTTACTATTGGCCAACTCTTCATCAAGATGCTCATGGTTTTGCTAAAGCGTGTGACAAATGTCAACGAGATGGTGGTATTACAAGAAAGCAAGAGCTCCCTCTAAACCCCATTCTTGTGATTGAGTTATTTGATGTGTGGGGTATTGACTTTATGGGCCCTTTTGTGAGTTCTCATGGGATGAAGTACATTCTTGTAGCAGTTGATTATGTATCTAAATGGGTCGAAGCCATAGCCCTCGCCAACAATGAAGGGAAGAGTGTCACTGCATTCTTAAGAAAGAATATATTCTCCCGTTTTGGTACTCCAAGGGCCATTATTAGTGATAGGAGCTCCCACTTCTGCAACAGATTGTTCAAGGGGATATTGGAGAAATACGGTGTTCGCCATAATGTGGCCACTCCTTACCACCCTCAAACTAGTGGGCAAGTTGAAGTACCGAATCGGGAGATCAAACAGATATTGTCCAAAACAGTGAATGCTAGTAGAACGGATTGGTCAAGGAGGCTTGATAATGCTCTTTGGGCCTACCGGACAGCTTATAAGACTCCCATAGGTATGTCTCTATACCAACTTGTATATGGGAAAGCTTGTCATCTTCCAGTTGAGTTAGCGCATAAAGCCATGTGGACTATGAAGAAGTTAAAAATGGATTGGAGCGAAGCTGCAGAGCAACGGTTAAATGGGTTGAATGAACTTGATGAATTCCGCTTGAAAGCCTATGAAAACTCAGCCCTATATATAGAAAAGATTAAGAAGTATCATGACAACAAAATTGTAAAACGAGAGTTTGTGGTCGGGGATTTAGTGCTTCTATTCAATTCCAGATTGCGCTTGTTTCCAGGCAAACTCAAGTCCAAATGGACCGGTCCTTACACGGTTACCCAACTATTCCCTCATGGAGCAGTTGAGTTGGAAACTAAGGAGGGTGTGCGGTTCAAGGTGAATGGACAGCGCATTAAAATCTATCTCGGGCATGCTGAATCGGCGAATGAAGTGATCGAGGCATATCATCTTGATGAAGTCTGAGTAATCAAGTGGCCCTAGTCGTGCCGCGACATTAATTAAGGCGCTTGTCGGGAGGCAACCCAATAATTATCGTCTTTTTAATAATGGTAGCATTTTTTCTATTAAAGGGTTTTAAATTTGCAGGCACATCACCAGGAAATTCTGCAGAAAACTACTCCGCAGCAGCCACTGACAGATACAACGACGGACCGTTGCGAATGTAACGGACCGTCGTATGCATCCGTCACACCAGGTACATATTTCTGTCATTTTTGAAATAAGGGCACACACGACGGAACCTACGACGGGACGTCGCAAGTGCGACAGACCGTTGTCGGGGAACCGTCGCGCGATTAATGAAATCTACCCGACCCGGCTGGACCCTTTTCAAAATCTGACCGTTTATACTCCCCACCCCTCCATATTTCACCCCATTACTTCTTTATTCCCCTCATCTCCCCTCTCTTTTCAACTTCCACACTTCCCCTCACTGATCATTGCTCCTAAAATCCTCCTAAGCCTTCTACTTATCATCTACTAGTCCGTGCTGCTGCTCTAGGTGTATACCTTGCCAGAATCATTCTCCGTTTGTTTTCTTCTCCATTTCCAAGGTATGTGTCTCTACATTTATACTTATTTATATTGAATTTTGGTTTTGTAGTTAGTATTAGCTTAGTTCTTAGTCGTATACTATTTCCTCTATATGATTATGTCTAAACCTAGGCTCAATATGTTCGTATGTGCCATGTTGATAACCCTGGCATAGGTGATTTGGCTTTGGTAGTTTCCTAGGTCATTGGGATAGACACATATAGGTCCACAACACTACAAGACCATGTGGGTTCATCGGGGATGCGTAGGGTACCCCCAGTTCAAACACTGCTACTCATAAAGAGACCCCGATGACGGACCGTCGCACACACGACGGACAGTCGTAGGGTCCGTTGCACAAGCCCTAGCACCCCTGCCCAACGACGCCTGTGATGGACCGTTGTCTTCACGACGGTCCGTCCTGCACAACTTGTCAGAGACCCTGTTTCTAAGGGTCTCTCAAAACTTTCTAAGTGTCCTACGACGGACTCTTACGATGGACCGTCATACCCACGACGGTCCGTCCTGCACGACCGTCATGATAGTCAGAGACCCCTCTGATAAGGGTCTCCCAACATTTTCTAAGTGTCCTACGACGGACTCTTACGACGGACCGTAATACCCACGACGGTCCGTCCTGTACGACCGTCATGATAGTCAGAGACCCCTCCTTAAGGGTTGTTTCGATATACTTAGACTAAGTACAACACGATGGACCTCATGACGGTCCGTCGTATCCACGACGAGACGTCACCTAGCCCGTGGTGTGATACATTTTCAATATCACTAACACACTATTTTCAATGTTTTATGTCGTATGGGCTTGTCTGTCTTGTTTGCCACTACTCATACTAATATTGATCCTTTACAGGTACTATCTACTATGGAACCCAAGCAAGACCGAGCCTACGCACGCGGGTGAACCAAGTCTGTTGCCCCGTCTGCACGCTTGATCATCGGGTCTGATGATGAGCGGGACCCTGAATATGTGCCCCCAGGCACTTCCGCACCTTCCCGTGCTGCACGTGCCACCAGAGCCACACCTAAGACGGTGGCGTCCGGCGTAGTCACTGCCTCCAAGTCTGATGAGGAGTGCACACTGACCGGCACACCCTCTGGGTCAGCCACAAATGAGGAAGGAGCGTCTGGCTCCTTAGGAGTATCCTGGTCCAAGGAAGCTTCAGGCTTTGCTGAGGTTCCCGCACCCGTCACTGCTGCAGAGTCGGCCTCGTTTGATGAGGCTGACAGTTCAGACTCTACATCCGACGCACTAGTCCAGGTCCCCACCCCAGCCTCTGACCAGCAAAACCAGTGGTGCGTCGAAGGCAAGTTTCAAGTTTACTCCGACGCCAAATTCCTAAAGAATAAAGGAGTAATGACTCGGACACTCACCTTGGAGCGGCGGGTACTTACAGGGACTCTCCCATCAATGCCGGAGATCCACAACCTATTCACAAGGCATCGCTTAGAGTGGACAGCCCGTCCGTTGGGACGTTATAGCGAGGAAGTGGTCCGAGAGTTCTGTGCATCCTACGTAGCGACTCTCCGATCACAGATCAATAGGCGGGCTGCTCCTGCTAAACAGGCCCCACTGGAGCAGGTTCAAGTCCGGGGCGGCAGGTCTACATTTCCCTTCCAGCTATCCGCCGGTTCCTATACGGCGAGAGTGCAGATGCTACACGGACTCCCCACACTGCCGAGTTTGACTATCGCTGGCAGATAGTGAAGGATGGCCAGTTCTTGCGCGAGCAGGCACTGAGAGAGACCGCCAAGAGGTGGATGGCCCTGCACCTATCAGTCGACGGAGAGGGTGCAGATTGGGTCACTGAGCAAAATAAGTCCATCAAGAAGGCCAACCTCACGTTCGTCGCGACGTTCTTGTGGCTGCTCGTCCGTCACTGCGTTTCCCCCACAGCTGCTGATAACATCGTCACTTGGGATCGAGCAGTGTTGATAGCGGCGATGATAGCCGGCTTCGAGGTCGACTTCGCATGGCTTCTCCATGCAGTAATGCACGAGAGGGCATTCAAGGTCACTACTACCTATCCCTTCCCGTGTATGATTTTTGCTCTTTGCAGGACCGCAGCTGTGCCCATATGGCACATAGATCAGTTGAAGACCCCGTAGGGCACCGTTGACATCGGACACATAAGAGACAAGGCCAATGAGTTGGCCCCACATCGAGGGCCCCGTCCAGAGCTGCCACAACTTGCTGATGATCTTGCGGATACGGTGGCCCTGGCCCGCACCGCTACGCAGGCATCCACTAACACTACCCCGATTGAGTCTATCTCGGGTAGTAGCCCAGCCTCGAGCTCCGCTCGCACAGTACCTCTACCGTTACCGACCCCTCTTGCTAGGGTCCAAAAACTGGAGGCACAAATGGCCACCCTTCTGCATCATATCCAGCCGTTGATGCAGAAGTCTATTACTGAGTCTGAAGCGCGTATGGAGAGGAAGATGCAGCGGAAGATTGATGAGGTTCACCAGCGCCTCAATGCATTTGAGTTAAGAGTGTTAGCTCGTCCTGCCCCTCCGGTAGATGTGTCGACTCTCCAGGCTGCACTTGACAGTCTTCGTGCAGACATCGACACGATCCTAGAGGCGAGAGTGCCGGAGCCTATCGAGCCTGTTGAGGACACTGTATTGGCGGCCCTGTTTGCTACTTCAGAACTTCCCCCACCTTCCCCTCGAGAGAGTGCCAAGAGGCGTAGGGGTCGATCAGAGGATGAGGCGCGAGCAAGGAAGAAGGAGCATCGAGAGATGGAGGCTGCGATGAGAGCCTCACTTGCTGAGGCGGAGGCACACCAAATCAGAGCATCGCAGATAGCGGCTGGGGCGTCTAGCTCCCGCACTGTAGAGACAGCAGGAGGCACTAGTGATAGTGCGGTTGTTGCTGAGGACATCACTAAGGGTGTCCAGATTGCTGAGGACACCCCTGAGGGTGTCCAGATTGCAGAGGATGTGGGTTCCGGGAAACCAGACCCACCAGCTTGTTGATCGACGGCGCTATGCGCCACAGGTTTGCTTCACCTACCCCTCTAATCTTTAGATACTTTTTATGCATTGGGGACAATTGCATGCTTTTGTGTTGGGGTGGGGTAAATGGAAAGTGAGTGTTAGGGTGAAGTCTGAGTAGCCCAACTCACTATCCTCTTTTGGGGTTTTTCTTGCCTGTGTTCTTTTTCCCCAAAAGACTGATTACTTTTTTTGTTGAACCGGCACATTATATCTTTTGTATATAGTTTCACTCGGAAGCATGACGGCTAAAATGATATATCAAGATACAATTGGAAAATGTTGCATGACTAGGCGTAGTAACTTATAATGTGTGGCTCTAAACATGAAATAGAGTTACACCATTGCATTACCCTAAATCTTCAAGTCAAACTAGGTGTCTGATAATATGGTATAGTGATGAGATGTCAAGTGAGTGTGAGGAAAGTTGAATAGTCCACTACTAGTACTAAGCTAGAACTTGCCTGGTTAGTCCTGCTAAAAGTAATTTGTAACAGACAATTAGGAAAGGATCATAGGCCCTTATTCAATATACCCCATTTCTAGCCTAAATAAAAGAAACCAAATGAAAGTTATCCTTCTTTGATCCAAATAATTTGAGCTTAAAATTAGACCTTTCTTTTTTCACCCCAACTGATCTTTTCTGGGAACAATATGTTGGCCCTGGTCCCTCCTTGGACATGTGCACCTCAGCTTATGCCAAAAGCATAAGTTGAGGGTGGCTAATGCATAAACAACCTTCGTTATGGCCCTGACCCGACTTTGGGTATTGTGTACCTTGACTCATGGCAAAGCCATGAGTTGAGGGTGGCTGTTTTGAGGAATGCACTGGAAAGTGGGGTTGAAAGAACAAAGAGAGAGAAAGAAAAAAAGTAAAGTGACTCAAGAACTCGTTGAAAGAAAAGGAAGGAAAAAGAGAAATATTCAAGATTTACAAAGAAGAAAAGAAAAGAGTTACTCACACAAATGAAGAAAGAAGGTAAACAGCAAGGTGAAAGCATAGGAGAAACAGGGCGAGATAAAGTGATAGAAAGTGGAATGTTTAGCCGATATGTCAAGGAGGGCAAAAAGTCACTAAAGTATACCTAAATATACCCTACCTGACTCTAAGCCTATGTTACAAGCTAAAAAAAGTCCTATCGTGATCCTAAGGGTTGTATAGCGAACTTAAGGCAGTGAAAATAAGGGCAAGCTTATGGCAATAGGTACGAATGAGTGTGACTTTGTTCTGAGAGCGAGTGTTGAAATGTAATCCTTATACTCAAACTGAAATCATTGTGTGAAAAATGAGGACTTTGTTCTAAAGTGAGGACACTAGTTGCTATACCGGAATTGTTAGCACCTCGGTGAGAAATTGAAGAGGATAGGTGTTAGTGCGTGATGAGTCTGTGTCATGTTCGAATCCCACAAAATTCAAGCCTAATAGTGATAGCATGCATAGATTTTATGAGATTAATCGGGATTGATAGTCAAATGATTGCAAAGGATAAAACATGAATACTATAGTACAAAGATTGTGTAGTGAGTCATAGTGCGTTGCTTGAGGACAAACAATAAATTTAAGTTGAGGGTGTCTATATACCGTGGTTTCACAGTATAATTAATACTTTTCACTTAAGTTTAGTGTGTCCGAAAGCCCTTTTTGTGCTAATTTTGATATAAGTTTCTCTTTGTTTTGCAGGAAATCTTTCCAAAGCTGAATGCGGAGATTTTGAGCGAAAAATGCAGAAGAGACCACCTACGGAACTTATGACGGTCCGTCGTGCATGTAACGGTCCGTAGGTGGCAGCGTAGAGAAGCTGCTGAAGGAAGATGGGGAAGTCTGAACAAGTGTGGGATTACGAAGATTGTGACGGTCCGTCATGGCTATGACGGTCCGTCCTGCAGGTTCGTCGTGAAGATCAGAGAAGTGATCCCAGTACCCAGATTCCAAGAGTTGAAGTATTTTGAAACGAGACAGTCGACGGACCGTTGTGCCAATGACGGTCCGTCACACTTGCCGTCGAGAGGAATGAAGAAAGCAGCAAAAGAATTGCACCAAGTATGGGACGACGGAGTTCACGACGGTACGTCATGACCACGACGGTCCGTCGCGTGGTCCGTCGACCCAGCCGCGTTTTGGCAGATTTCCAGTAATTAGAATCCTTGTTTAATTTGGTTTTTATTTTTTATAAATAGTTCGAAAAACATCGTTTTTGAGGTTAGACTCTGTGAGATTAAACATCATATTATTAGACTTTGTGTTTTAGTGTTTGATTTTTGGAGATTCTTACAAGTAATTTTTGGTGATTAATCAAGAAATTTTCAGACTTTATTCTTTCTCATTGAAGTAAGTACATGAATTCTTGTTTAACATATTTGAATATTGTGTTATAACTATGAGGAACTAAACTCCATAACTAGGGTTGTGGGAACCATAGGCAAATAATGAGATAAACCCTAGCTAAAATAACAATTCTAGAATAGTGTCTTGCATGTATTAATAATTCTTTCGCTTAGAAGTCTTTTTATCGGATGATCAACGTTAGAACTCGCCTTAATGCTACTTGCCGGACCAAGGAGGTAGATAATAGGAAAAGAATTATTAACATAGATTTAGTGTATACTATCTAATAGGCTAGTATTGATTGGTACGAGGTAATAACTTAGTCAAATATCGAATACGATGCTTAATATGAGGTAAAGATAAGGGTTAGGAAAGCAACACACGCAGCCGGACCAAGGTGCGGAGTGAGATTTTCTAGATGCCGGACCAAGGATTTAGAAATACATAACTTATCACATTGCATGCAAGATACTAGGAAAGAATTGTTATAGTTAGAATTATCAAGTTATGAACCTGTGGGGAACACGTAAACCCTAGTTACTTTGATTAACTGATTAAAACCCAAAATTACAAGCTGTTAAGTGACTCTGTCAAGTTTGTTAGTTATTTTTACTTATTAGGAAATACAAACCCCCCTTTTTATGCTTTCACTTTCTAAGGAAGTCATCAACCGAACGATAGTAATAACAAGTTGAAGTTAAGTCTAGACTATTTTCCTCGTGGGAACGATCCCAACCTCACTAGTTGGGTTATTTACTTGACCGACCGCTTTACTTCTCATTTGAGAAGTAATTTTGGGCGTATCAAGTACTAGGAAGTCAGATACAGGGAGAAACACCTTTGCAGTGTAGTCCACTAACAACCCAGCCATAGATGAGATTCGTGAAGAAATTGCTCAGATTAGAACTGAGCTTAGGTTGGTACTAAAACATGTCACTGGGGTGCAGAAAAGGTAAATGCAGTCAACTACTTTTCGAAACCACCACCTCCTAATGATGAATGCTATTATAGTGAGGACACCTATGCAGTAAATGAGCAGACAAGGGGTTTCCGACCGAGCGCCCAAGGCTCAAATTAGGATAATTGGCGCCAAGGTCAAGGGAACAAAGGTTGGATCTATGGTAACTACAACCGTGAGGGTCATTATGTCCGAGATGGAAACTACAAACGCGATAACAACTTCAAATGGGGTAACTACGGTAACAGAAATGATAGGAGTGGGCCCTATGCCCCTCCCTAAAATCGTGAAGTTACTCCTAGGTATGGTGGAGATACTATGGCACGAGTTGAGGATATGTTGCACAAAATGATGAGGAGGTTCGATGCTAGTTAGGATCACATTAATGAGTTAAGGTGTGATTTAGCAAGTATTGGGCAAAAAGTTGATACACATGCAATATCGATTAAGAATATCGAGTTGCAAATGGCCCAATTTTTTGCGACAGTGAACTCACGGCAACCGGGCATTCGTTCTAGGAACACTGTCAAAAAACAAAAAAATGATGCGCACTGTATGGCAATCACTACTCGGGGTGGTAATCAAGACATTGACCCACCTATGCCATCAAATGAGGAAAATGTAAGAAATGATGATGATAAGGTGGTAAAGGGTAGTGGTGAAGTAGAGGAAAGTAATGGAAAAGATGTAGAAGTACCTATGAAGGTAATTCACATGCCTAGGCCACCACCTCCCTTCCCTAAGAGATTAGTGAAAAAGACCGAGGATGGTAAATATCGGCGTTTCATAACAATGTTGAAGCAGTTTTCTATCAATGTTTCTTTGGTAGAAGCTTTAGAACAAATGCCCGGTTATGCCAAGTTTATGAAAGATCTTGTAACAAAGAAATGATCGGTCACTTTCGAGGATGATGATAGACTGCAGCATTGTAGTACTATTGCTACAAGATCCCTCGCACAAAAGAAAGAAGATCCGGGTGCGTTAACTTTTCCTTGTACAATTGGGTCATTACATTTTGCGAAAGCATTATGTGATCTGAGGGCAAGCATAAATCTCATGCCCCTATCGATTTACAAGAAGTTGGGTTTGGGGGATCCAAAACCCAATGCGATGCAGCTACTGATGGCTGATCGGACAGTAAAAAGTCCTATAGGGATACTGCATGATGTGCTAGTAAAAGTGGAGTCATTCATCTTTCTGGCTGATTTTGTTATTCATGATTGTGAAGTCAATTTTGAAGTGCCTATTATTCTTGGGAGTCCATTCCTTGCTACAGTTACAGCCTTAGTTTATATGGAAAAGGGGCAGATAAAATTTCGGTTGAACAATGAAGAAGCGACCTTCAACGTTTGTAGGACCATGAGGCAGAGTGGTGAACTCCAATCGGTATCCGCCATATCCCAAAAAGAAAAGATGAAAAAGAAGAATGAAAAAAAAAGTGCAGAGCAAGAGATTATGGTTGGGGATTTTGTGCTTGTAGACAGTTCTGGGTGCTTTGTCTTCCGGGCAAGCTCAAGTCCAAACGGACTTGCCCTTAGTTGATTACCGAAGTATTTCCTCATGGAGTAGTAGAGTTAAAAGCCATGGAGGAAGTGCGGTTTAAGGTTAATAGAGAACGATTAAAAACCCTATTTCGAGCATGCTAAATTTGTGAATGAAGTTATAGAGGCATACCATCTTGATGAAGGCTTAGTAATCAAGTTTCCTCAGTCGTGCAGCGACGTTAAATCAGGCACTTGTTGGGAGGCAAACAAATACGTATAGTTTTTATTTTTAGTTATGGTAGAATTATTCTACTAATGGGTTTTAAATTTGCAGGCACATCACAAGGAAATTCTGTAGAAAATTACTCTGCTGCAGTCACTGATGGATAAAGCTACGGACCGTTGCGCCTGTGACGGACCGTTGCTCTTGTGACCGACCGTCGCACGAACATGTCGTGCAAGGTACGTGTTAGTGTTATTTTCATACTAGGGCACACACGACCGAACCAATGACGGAACGTCACAACTGAGATGGACCGTTGTCGGGCAATCATCGCGTCATTAATGAGGCGTTACCGACCCGACCCGGCTGGAGTTTTTTACAAAATCTTAACGTTTAAACTCCATAACAACTCATTTCACCCCCATTCCTTCACTACTCCCCTATTCCCTCCCTTTTGAACTTCCAATATCTCTCCCTCTATAAACCGATCATTGTTTCCCCAAAATTCTCCAAAGCCCTAAAAGTTATCATCTACTAGTCGGAGTTGCTGATATGGGTGTCTTCTCGGTAACCAAGTATTTTTTCCATCTTGTTTTCTCCAATTCTCAAGTATGTGTCTCTAATTTCTACTCATTTATCTTGAATTTTTGTTTACCAATTACTTTTAGCCTAGTTCTTATTGATATGTTCATTTCATTTATACAAATTCTTTCTAACGTTGGTTAAAAATCGTCTAAATTGTCGTGTTTACAACCCTAGAAATAGGTGCTTTTGCGTTACTTGTATACTAGGTACTTGGGTTAGACAAATGTAGGTACAAAACACTACAAATTCGATTTGGGTAATGGATGGGGTACCCCCTGTTCTATAACTGATGTACAGAACGAGACCCACATGACGGACCGTCGTACCCACGACGGACCCTCGTACGGTCCGTTCCAAAAGCCCTAACACCCCACTGCCCAATTTTAGTCAAGTGTCCTCCAACGGACATATGCGACGGACAGTCATATGCATGAAGGTCCGTCGTGCACAACCGTTCTGGTTGTCAGAGACCCTATTCCTGAGGGTCTCTCCCTTTTTCTAAGTGTCCTTCAACGGACACATGTGATGGACCCTCGTCTTTACGACGGTCCGTCCTACACAACTATTCTGGTTGTCAGAGACCCTGCTTCTAAGGGTCTCTCTTTTTTATTCTATGTGTCCTCAAACGGACGAGTACGACAGACCGTCATACCTACGACGGTACGTCCTGCATGACCATTATGAAGGTCAGAGACCCCTCTCCTAAGGGCCTCCATATTTTTTACAACTGTCCTCTTACGGACACTTATGACAAACCGTCATACATGTGACGGAGCGTCCGGCACATACCGTCATACTTTTCAGAGAATCTTTTTCAGGGTTCTCCATATATACATAATCTAGGTAAGACACGATGAACCCAATGACGGTCCGTCATAGTCACGACGAGCCTTCACCAGGCCCATCGTGTGTAACTATTACTATAGAAATGTCATTTTATTTTAATTTTTTTTGTGTGGTTTTGCTTGTCTTGTTTGCCACTACCCGTACTAATATTGATCCTTTACAGGAACTATCTACTATGGCACCCAAACAAGATCGAATATATGCACGTGGGAGATCAAAGTATGTCGCCCCACCTTCCCGCGTGGTCATTAGCTCTGATGATGAGCGTGACCCCGAGTATGTGCCTCCAGGCACTACCACCCCTTCCCGTGCTTCACGTGTAACAAGAGCCACACCCAAAAAGGTTGCGTCCAGCGTTGTCACTGCCTCCTAGTCTGATGAGGAGCGCACACTGACCGGCACACCTTCTGGGTCAGCCACAAACGAAGAAGGAGCGTCTGGCTCCTTAGGAGTTTTGTTGTCGGAGGAAGCCTGCGACTCTGCTGAGGTTCCCGCACCCACCACTGCTGCAGCGTCGGCCTCGTCTGATGTGGCTGACAGTTCGGAATCCACATCAGGTTCACTAGCTCCGGCCCTCACCCCGGCTACTGACCATCCCAATCAGTGGTTTGTCGATGGTAAATTTCAAGTCTACTGCGATACCATGTTCCTGACTTACAAAGGAGTTATGACTCGAACACTCACATTGGAGTGGCTGGTCCATACATGTAGTCTCTCGACGATGCCTGAGATCCACAATCTCTTCAGCAGACATCACCTTGACTGGACAGCAAGTCGGTTGGGAAGTTATAGTGAAGAAATTGTCCGAGAGTTCTATGTGTCCCACGTCACGACTCTTCGATCACAGATTGATAGGCGGGCTGGCCCCGCCAAACAGGCCCCACTGGAGCAGGTCCAAGTACGGGGTATTCAGGTCGATATTTCCCTGCCTTCCATCCGTCGGTTTCTATACGACGAGGGTGTTGATGCTACTCGGACCCCTCTCACTGCCTATTTTGACTACCGATGGCAGCTTGTTAACGATGGCCAGTTCCTGCGCAAGCCATCGCTGAGAGAGACCACCAAAAGGTGGATGGACCTGCACCTGTCAGTTGATGGATAGGGTGCGGACTGGGTGACCGAGCCAAAGGGGGCCATCAAGAAGGCCAACCTAACTTTCACAGCGAAGTTCTTGTGGCTGATTGTCACCCACTACCTTTCCCCCACAGCCGCTGATAATATCGTTACATGGGATCGAGCAGTAGTGATGGTAGCGATGATAGCCGGGTTTGAGGTGGATTTCGCTGGGCTTCTAGAGGCAGTCATGCACGAGAGGGCTTTCAGGGTCAACACTACATACCCTTTCCCGTGCATGATCTTTTCTCTCTACAGGTCCACAGGTGTGCCTATATGGCGCGTTTATTAGCTCAAGACCACTAGGGGCACTAATGATGTCGGCCTCATCAGAGATGAGACCAATGAGTTGGCTCAACGCAGAGGGCCTCATCCTGAGCTGCCCCCACTTGCTGACAATCTTGCTAATACGGTAGCCCAGGACTGCACAACTACGCAGGCTGGGTCCATTGACACTAGCCCGGTCGAGTCTTTCTCGGGTAGTAGCACTGCCCCGAGTTCCTCTCACACAGCCCCTCTACCCGCGCTGGTCCCGCTTGCTAGGGTCCAAAAACTAGAGGCGCAAATGGCTACAGTTCTGGATCATATCACCCCGTAAATGCAGAGGTCTATTACCGAGGCAGAAGAGCGCCTGGAGCGAAAAATGGTCCAGTATACAAAGTGGAACATCGCTGAGGTTCACCAACGCTTGGACGCCTTTGAGTTGCGGGTGCTAGCCCGGCCACCCCCTCTGGTGGATGTGTCGACTCTTCAGGCTGCGGTCGACAGTCTTCGCGCATATATCGACACGATCTTAGAGGCTAGGGTGCCGGAGTCTGTGGCCCCTTCTGTCGATTTTGCTGAAGACACAGTGTTGGTGGCCCTATTCGCCACCTCAAATATTCCACCACCTCCCCCTCGAGAGCATGACAAGAGGCGTAGGGGTTGAGGATAGGATGACGCACGAGAACGGAAAAAGGTTTGCCGTGAGATGGAGGTTGCGATGAGAGCCTCACTTACTGAGTAGGAGGCGCACTAGATGAGAGCAGGAGAGTAAGCGGCTGGGGCTTCTAGATCCCGAACGGAGATAGAGGGAGGCACTGCTGATAGTGCGTTTGTTGCATAGGACACTACTGAGGGTATCCAGATTGCAGAGGATATGGGTTCTGGGAACCGGACCCACTAGCTTGCTGATCCACGGTGCTTTGCGCCACAGGTTTGCTTCACCTACCACTCTTGTATTTAAATTTTTTATTCTTCGGGGACTATTGCATGTTTTTTTGTTGGGGGTGGGGTAAATAGAAAGTGAGTGTTAGGGTGAAGTCTGAGTATTCACTTAACTATCCTTTTTTGGGATTTTCTTGCCTGTGTTCTTTTTCCCCAAAAGACTGATTACTTTTTCTGTTGAACCGGCATGTATATATCTTTTGTACATAGTTTAATTCTGGATCATGATGGCTTAAATGATATCCTAATAAATTGGAATTGATGCACGACTAGGCATTGCATTACCCTAAGTCTAAAATTCGAACTAGGTGTCTGATAATCTAGTATAGTGATGAGATGTCAAGTGAGTGTGAGGAAGATTTGAATAGTCCACTATTTGTACTGAGCTAGAACTTGCCTGGTTAATCATGCTAAAAGTAAGCTGTAATAGACAATTAGGAAAGGATCATAGGCCCTTATTCATTTTTAGCCTAAATAAAAGAAAACCAAATGAAATTTATCCTTCATTGATCCAAATGATCTGAGGTTAAATTAGACCTTTCTTTTTCATCCCAACTGATCTTTTCTGGGATTAATGTGTTGGCCCTAGTCCCTCCATGGACATGTACACCTCAGCTTATGCCAAAAGCACAAGTTGAGGGTGGCTAATGCATTATACAACTTTCGTTATAGCACTTACCCAACTTTTGGTACTATGTACCTTGACTCATGGCACATAAAAAGAGAGAGAAAGAACAAACGTAAAGTGACTCAAGAATTAGTTGAAAGAAAAGTAAAGAAAAGGAAAATATACAAGAAATACAAGCAAGAAAAGAAGAGAGTCACTTACACAAATGAAGAAACAAAAGAAAATAGCAAGGTGAAAAAATATGAGAAACTAGGCGAGATAAATTGATAGAAAGTGTTAGGTTTAGCCGATATGTCAAGGAGCGCCAAAAAGTCACTAAAGTATACCTAAATATACCCTACCTCAACCTGAGCCTATATTACAAGCTAAGAATGTCCTATTGTGATCCTAAGGGTTATTTAGTGAACTTAAAGCAGTGAAAATAAGGGCAAACTTATGGCAATAGGTATGAATGAGTGTGAATTTGTTCTGAGAGCGAGTGTTGAAAAGTAATCCTTATACTCAAACTGAAATCATTGTGTGAAAAATGAGGATTTTGTTTTAAACTGAGGACACTAGTTGCAATACCGGAATTGTTAGCACCTCGGTGAGAAATTGAAGATAATAGGTGTTAGTGCATGGTGAGTCTGTGTCATGTTCTGATCCAACATATTTCAAGCCTTATAGAGATAGCATGCATATATATGATGAGATTAATCGGGATTGATAGCCAAATGATTGCAAAGGATAATACATGGATACTATTGTACAAAGATTTTGTATTGAGTCATAGTCCGTCTCTTGAGGACAAACAACGAATTTAAGTTGAGGGTGTTAATATACCGTGGTTTAACGGTATTATTAATAATTTTTCCTTATGTTTAGTGTCTCCAAAAGCCTTTTTGTGCAAATTTTTATATTAGATTCTCTTTATTTGCAGAAAATCTTTCCAAAGATGAATGCGAAGATTTTGAGCAAAGAAATGCAGAAGAGACCACCTACAGAGCTTGTGACAGTCGGTCGTGCTTGTGACGGTCCGTAGGTGGCAGCGTAGTGCAGCTGGTGAAGGAAGATGGGGAAGTCTGACAAAGCGTGGGGTTACGGAGTACATGACGGTCCTTCGTTTCTATGACGGTCCGTCCTGCAGGTTCATCATGACGTTCAGAGAAGTAGTCCCAGTACCCATATTCCAAGAGTTCAAGTGTTTTGAGACGAAGACCTTCGACGGACCGTTGTGTCAATGACGGTCCGTCATACTTGCCGTCGAGGATAATGAAGAGAGCAGTAGAAGAAATTGCACAAGTATGGGACGACGGAGTCCATGACGGTCCGTTGTGACTACGACCATCCGTCGCGATTTCCGTCGACCCAGCCGCGTTTTGACAGCTTTCCTGCAAATAGAGTCCTTGTTTAATTAATTTTTTATTTTCTATAAATAGTTCAAAAAACATTGTTTTTGAGGTTAGACTCTGTATTATTAGTTAGACTCTGCATTATTAGGTTAGACTCGGTATTATTTCTTAGACACCGTATTAGAAGACACTGTATTTTTAGACTTTTGATTATCATTAGACTTTTTGTGAGATTATTGATTACTTTGAGATTCTTGCAAGTGATTATTGGAGATTTTTGTGTGATTAATCAAACAAACTTTCGTATTTTACTCTTTCTCATTGAAGTAACTACATGAATTCTTATATAATATATTTCAATATTGTGATTATGACTATGGGCAACTAAACTCCATAAGCTAGGGTTGTGGAAACATAGGCAAATAATGAGGTAAAACCTAACGAAAATAACAATTCTAGAATAGTGTCTTCCATGTATTAATAATTCTTTTGCTCAGAACTCTTTTTAACGGATGGCCAATGTTAGAACTCGCCTTAATGCTACTTGCCGGACCAAGGAGGTAGAAAATAGGAAAAGAATTATCAAAATAAATTTAGTGTGTACTATCTAATAGGCTAGTATTGATTGGTACGAGGTTATAACTTAGTCCAATATCGAATACATTGCTTAAGATTAGGTAAATATAAGGGTTAGGAAAGCATTGCACGTAGCCGGACCAAGGTGCGGAGTGAGATTTTCTAGATACCGGAATACATAACTTATCACTTTGCATTCAAGATACTAGGAAAGAATTATTATAGTTAGAATTATCATGTTATTAACCTGTGGGGAACACGTAAACCCTAGTTACTTTGATTAATTGATTAAACTCCAACATTCAAAGCTCTTAAGTGTCTCTTTCAATTTAGTTAGTTATTTTCATTCATTTAGGAATAGAAACCCCCTTTTTATTGTTTTACTTTCCAAGGATGTAATTGACTGAACAATAGTAATAATAGATTGAAGTTAAGTCTAAACTATTTTCCTCGTGGGAACGATCCCAACCTCACTTTTGGGGTTATTTACTTGACACGACCGCTTTACTTCTTATTTGAGAAGTAAGTTTGAGCGTATCACACGCTTCGGTAATTCCTCCACATATGACGGATGGAGAGATAATGTCGTTTTTTTGTTACTTATTCTCAATCCATGACTACCCAAGCACAAGCTGTAGCTACTAAAGCTCAAGCCATGTAGGCTCAAGCAAATAGGTAGGTTGGATCCCATGTTCAACAAAATGCAAGTACCACATCTTCCCGCTTTAGGGACTTTAATAGGATGAACGCTCCTATGTTCTTTGGGTCGAATGTGAATGAATACCCCCAATACTTAATTGATGAAGTCTACAAGATTCTTAATGCTATGGGGTTGACTTCTAATAAAAAGTCTGATCCATCTTCCTATTAACTCAAGGATGTAGATCAAACATGGTAGACCCAATGGAGACACAATAGGGACTTTAGAGAATGTCCTATCACTTGGGAGATGTTTATAAGGGCTTTCCTTGATCTGTTCTTTATTAGGGAAAGAAGGGAAGCCAAAGTGAAGTAATTCATCAACAATCATAAAGAGGTATGAGTGTGCACGGGAATGTGATGATGATTCAGTTCAAGAGTGTCGTTCGGCAATGTTCCATAAAAAATGATATCTCGAGGTTAATGGTTCATGCTGAACAAGGTGAGGAGACGAGACTCAAGAGGAAAAATAGAGAGTTTATGAGAGCCAAATTTTATGAGGGAGGTACTTCTAAGGGTAGTCTTGAGATTTAAGACAAGCCTAGATTCAAGAAAATGGTTTCCAATAAACTTCCATGAAACAGTCCCTAGGATAAAAAAGATAGGGTGTCTAAACCTAAGTATCAAAAAGGAAGAAGTGCAAATTCACAAAGTGACAAAACAACTTGTGCAAAGTGTGGTACCAAGAATAGAGGTTAATGCTTCTTTGGATCGGGGATTTGTTTTATTTGTGGAAAAAAGGTCCAGAAAGTTAGAAAGTTTCCTAATGTGAAGGTTCAAGAGAAAGAGAGTTGTCAAGCTCAAGCTAGCGGTACTAGTTACAAAGATTAAAAGCGGAACCTATCATATTCTCTCTACTCTATATATGAGAAATAAGAGTCTCCCGATGTGGTCACCACTATGTTGCAAGTCTTCTCTATTGATGTTTATGTTTTACTATATACCAGTGCTACCTTGTCATTTGTATCTCCTCTAGTAGTTAAGAAGTTTAATGTTCTACAAGATATGTGTTAGTCGAACCATTTTTTATTTCAAACCTGGTGGGTGACTCCGTTGTGGCTAGATGTGTCTTTAGGAGGTGTCCTATATCTTTGCCCAATAGAGTTACATGGGTGGATTTTGTAGAGCTTTATATGGTTGATTTTAATGTAATTTTTTGAATGGATTAGCTGGCTGATTTTTTTTCTTCTATAGATTGTTGAACAAGACTGGTTAAGTCAATTACTAGAGGTTTCACAAGTTCTTGCTTTAAAACATGCTAAAACATCTCAAAAGGGTGTATATACCATATTATAAGAGTAAAAGATCTTGAATATCACATCCCTCCTATTGAGATGTTCCCCATAATGAAGGACTTTCCAGAAAGCTTTCCCTATAACTTGCTTGAAATTCGACCAGAACTGGAAATTTATTTTTGTATTAACTTATTACCGAATACGAATCCCATTTAAATGCCTCTTTATCAGGTGTCTCAAGCCAAATTTAAATAGTTAAAAGCTCAACTCAAGGATTTACTAAATAAAGGTTTCATTCAACATAGTATTTTTCTATGGGGTGCTCTTTTAATGTTTGTCAAGATGGAGGAAGTCTCCCTTAGGATGTTTATTGACTATCTCCAATTCAATAATGTCACCATTAAGAACAAGTATCCTCTCCCTCGGAGTGATGACTTGGTTGATCAACTCCAATGGTCTATCTACTTTTATAAGATTGACATGAGGTCTGGGTATCATCAATTTACGGTGAGAGATAAGGATGTACCTAAAATGGCATTTAAAACTAGATATGGACACTATGAATTCGTAATGATGTCTTTTGGTCTCACTAATACCCTATCACCTTTATCGACCTAATGAACTGGGTGTTTTGAGATTACCTAAATTCCTTTGTGAATGTCTTCATTGGCGATATCATGGTGTATTTAAATAATGAGGGTGAACACATGGATCATTTATGGGTGGTGTTATAAGTACTTAAGGAACACCAACTATTTGCCAAATAAACCAAGTGTGAGTTTTGGTTATGATCGGTGGCATTTCTTTGTCATATCGTCTCTAGTGAGGGTATCAAGGTCAATAAAAAAATGAGGCGGTTAAGAATTTTCCTAGACTACTAACTCCAAACGAAATTAGAAGTTTGTTGGGTTTAGTCGGGTACTATAGGAGGTTTGTGGACGGATATGCATCCATTTCCTCTCCTTTGACGACTTTGACCCAATATAGTAAGAAATTTGAGTAGTTGGAGGCATGTTAAAGAAGTGCCCACATTTTTAAAGATAGGCTTACCTCCTGTCTAGCGTTGACTTTAAACGAGGGTATGCAGGGTTTTTTGGTATGTTGTTGTCACGACCCCAATTCTAGAATCCGATTTGTAACCGGCCACGTTGACCCCTCAGAGCTCTCAGACAAGCCTCATCTGACATTAATGATTAATTTTAGTGGAAAATTTAAAACTTTTAAATGTATGAAGTACACATAGACTTCATATAGTTATTTCATCTATTCATCATTTACTAAGATCAACATAAATGTAAAAACTATCTATCATAAGAAAAAATTTGAAATAGAATAATAACACATCATAAATATTTTTTTCCAAACATGACCTTATTAAAAATCCTTCAAAATGAAAGTACGAAAGGAACGCTAGTTAAAAAATACGCTATAATTGTCTAAAACTAAGGCTAGACTATAACTGTAGCATCCTCGAAATCTAGAGGACCTACAAAATGGTCTAGAGAAACGCTGATATCTGAACCGTTGCAAGATTCGTCAATTTGTCCCTTAACCTGCATTTATGAAATAGTAAATTGTAGGGGTAAGTACACCACTTCTACTAAGTATGGGTGTATGCACACATACACTTAAGGGTATACATGATCAAAGAAAGATCTTCCTAAACGACATCCTATTTGTGGAAAGTCTACTCACTAGACTTTCTTAATTTGTTGGTTGTGAATTGTGGTATGAATATGATGTATTGTATTGTAATGCATTTGAAGCGCACACCTCAATTCATGCATGATTACAATATATTAGTAACATCAATATAATTTTAGAACAACTCGGGCGAAGATTTGAGATTTTTTTGATCCTCTTAGGACAAGAACTCCTCTTTGACACTTAGGTTATTTTTCAGTCTTTTTCTTTTTGTTTGGTCCTATGATTTACTTACAAGTGCAATGATTCATTGTACTCCTATACCCACAATGAATCAACTAAGTAATTAAAGATATTGATGAAATGATATAACTACAATTTGGGACATGAATATATTTATAAGTCAATACTTATTGACTATACTAATTCATTAGCATACTGCATAATGTGCATAGTTCTTGGGGGCATATCATTAAAGCATATGATATTTGTTACATTGGGAATGAATTCTTTATGAATCAATTTGTATTGGCTAAATACATTATATAATCTTTTTTGATAAGCATATTTGAATTCATTATTGTCTTCGATATTTTCCTATTGAAGGAAGCCATTATAAGCTAATTTTTTTTCCTTTATTTATTTTCAGGACATGAAGATTCATTATTAGCTATACCATTTACTTATTTTAAACATCATTTGAGATGCTTTGATTATTTTTATAGAATGTCATCCATTACACTATATATTCATTATATTTCATAGGGATAATGCCCAAGTACCTCCTCAACCTATGCCCGAAATCTCAGAGACACACATCTACTATACTAAGGTTCTATTACCCCCCTGAACTTATTTTATTAATAATTTTTTACCCCTTTTTAGCTTACGTGGCACTATCTTGTGGGCCCAAGGATGGTTGATTTTTTTTCTTGAACTAGTGCCACGTAGGCTAAAAAGGGGTAGAAAATTACATATAAAATAAGTTCATGGGGGTAATAGGACCTTAGTATAGTATAAGTGTGTCTCTGGGATTTTGCGCATAGGTTGAGGGGGTACTTGGGTATTTTCCCTATTTCATAAGCAATTCTCTTTTAATCATTCCATTAATTTCATTACTTTCATGTTATGGATGTTATGGGATATCTATATAACGTTTTCATGTTTTATATATTATACATTTCATATCTACGATACCTTGTAATTTTTGATGTAGCATTAAGTCATCTAAAGTGAGGGCCAAAATATGGGACCTTAACCCGAGGGCCTTCTTTAGCGAACACAGAGTTTGCTTCATTCATACATTCATACATCACATTATTCATCTCATTCATTCGTAGGCTCATGTAAACAACAACTATACCTAGGATGATGTATAAGACACTCATCGGGATAAAGAAGTGCAATGACCATGAATGACCTAATTTAATTACTTGAATTTGATTTAACCTCAAGTCTGTGTTGCACAAAACCCTTTGATATTGTGTATTTCATTATATTTCATACTTTCAGGAACTCCAATACGAACCAACATCGATCATGTGAGCAACATGAATTCCGGCTTCTTCCCCACACCAAAAAATGGGGAAGCTCTAGCCAAGGTGAAACCAAAACATGCTAGCTTATATAGGGAATTAAACCCTGCTAGAACCCTATGTTGGATTCATAGGCTCAAAGAATAGGATATATAAGGAGACTTGTACCCTTCTAAATGGACAATTTCATCTCATGAGATTTACACAAACCTCTGCCTTCTCGAAAGAAGGAATCCCAACTCATAGCTAGACTATCGATGCTCAGTATAAAGTTCCATTAAATTCATGTCACACATCCTAGAAGTTGGATTCTAGTATGAGGGAATCATTTATCATTACATGATTTCTCATCTCATCACTAGTATTATGTGTGAATTGTCCTTACACTTAAATATAGACTACGATTTAGACTTGTCTCATGATATTCAATACTCTCTTAGGTAAGTACTTTTAGTTACCTTTAGTTAGGCTTGGTTGAGACTTGTCTCACCATTCATATTAGCCTCTTATCATGTTGTCACCATTTTCATTAGCATCATAGATTAACTTAATTACTCACCTCATTACGTGAATGTTTATTTCTTCTTTAACTTTTAGTGTTGACTCAAGCATTATAGAGGCTTGCTTTTGTGTTAAGATTTGTTTACTCTATTGATGATTGGTCATTCTTACTTTACATTGATGAAAAGTGAATTTTCCTTACATATTATCCTTTGATGTTATTGAGACTTGTCTCACACATTTCAACACCTTCATACGTGAGTATTATTTTAACATAGTAGCTTAGGTTTATGTGAGATTTGCCTCACTTCCCTTAACACCCCATTCTGCTCACTTACTTACTTAAGACCCCTTTAATTATGTTATAACTCATGTTACTTACTTACTTTAGTGTAGTAAATTCATATCATCGTTTATGGACGATGAGCACCTCATTCGATGAGTTTCATGAGTTCATATGTCATTCTTTTAGAGCATGTTGGGAGTTGGTCCAATGAATGGCATGCCATTAGTTATGGATTAATTGAATTACTTTAGATGTGCTTATTCATTTGGCATTCCAACAATTTAGTCATATAATATAGTATTGGGTGTGTTGGGACTTGTCCCATTGATTGACATACCCTTAGTATGGATTCATTTTGTTATGTTTATCATTCTCAATTTGATATTGCATTATATTGGGCATATAACATTGGTTTAAATTTAGTATTGGCCTAGATAATTTGGCAGTGACTTCATAGAAATTTTATTGGCATAAGGCAAACAATCATTCAAATATAGTTTCATGATATTCTCATTAGCCAATTTTTCAATCTTTATTTAAAAGCAATAATGTAAGCCAATTACATTCAACTTATGGGCAAGACATTACTATCTATTTAAATGGCATAACTCAAACATTCATTCAACTTATGATTTCATGGATATCTCTTTAGCCAATCTTATAACATAATTTTAGGCATAATACTTATAAACATCTTGGACAAAATCATATAAGAATTTTGAATATATTCTCTTTATAACATCATATTAACAGCAAGTATGCAGAAAAGACCATAAAATCTTCATACATAACATTTTCTGACATATCTTTCACATGGTATCATTCTTTTAATTCACATAATAACACTTAGCATCAAACGAGTCAAATTAATAGGTTCATTCAATTATTATTTAATCAAAAACCATAAACATTAATATCAGCCAGCACCACATATTAAAAACATGATTTCTAACCTATTCATCATTGAAATCATAATAAGGATACTAGGAAAAGGATTTCGACAAAAACCATGCGAAACAACCATAGTATTTAAGTTTTTTGAATCATTAGAAAGAAAGTTCTCTTGAATAAAGAGGACAAGGAGATAAACCAATACCTTATATAGAACTTAATCTACGAAGACCACCTTAAAAAAAAGGGAACAGCCAGAAGATAGAAGACCATTGCCTTGCCTGCTACTGCTTCGAATGGATAATACGACGTTACTACTCTCCTTCCTGCTTGCCATTTCCTTTTTAAAGCTGCTCATTCTTCAACCCCAGGATGTGATGACCTATTCTATCTTAACTTTAGCTATTCAAAAACTTAAACGATGGATGTTTTTCCCCCGTCGCTATTTGTAATCCAATACCAAAATCAATTGGTTCCGTTTAAACTTTTTCCTACATGAAAAGGACTAGTCAATCCAAAATATTTTCCTACAAGGAAAACCTATTTATGGTAAGAAATTTAGGGCAAATAAAACCCAACAAATCTCCCCCTTGGCCTGAATTTCTGACAAAATAAATTTGTCCGCCTTCTTGACTTAATCTTCAACAACTTGCTTCTCCTCTCCATAATCTTCTTTGCAAAATTTATGTCTCAATACAAAGAATCTCTCTAAAACAATTTCTCCAAAAAAATCTTCATTACTGTCAAAAAGGTTACAGCTAGAACTACACCGCCAAGATGAACACATCTTTCTAACCTGGTTCAATCATCGATTATCGAACCACTAAACCTGACTACGTCATTGAATCTGGCTTTGATACCACTTGTTAGGATTGTAAATAAGCAGTTGTAAACGCGGAAGCTAGCAATGCAAAAATCGAAAAAACACGTGTACGAAGACAACGAGAAAAATACACAAAGATTTAATGTGGTTCGGTCAATCAACCTACGTCCACAAAGGAGATGATCAATCCACTATAAATATGATAGTACAAAATAATGAGAGAAACAACAGCAACAAATTCACTCAAAATACATGGGAGGTTCACACAAGCGATAACGTATCAAGCTTGTAACTCATAAATTCTTCCCCTAACAAAAACTCTCAAAGCCTTTAAGACTACAGTGTGAATGTTGATTAAGTTAGAAGGAACATGCCTCTATTTATAGAGTCCTAAACTTTTTCCTACAACAAAAGGATTAGTCAATCCAAAACAATTTCCTACAAGGAAAACCTATTTATGGTAAGAAATTTAGGGCAAATAAAACCCCACAATAATAACTAGAAATGGTTCATGTAAGATCTCAGGAAGTAAGTCAAATTGATTAGCCACCAAAGGAATTACCATAGAAAAGGTAGATCCTGGATATAGATATGCATAAACAAGAGTGGAGAAAATAAGCAAGTTACCATTATCATTATCAGTGGACTTCTCAGGCTCCTCTCTTCCTTTCAACGCATAGAATTGGTTTCTCTTGGGGGGTTTGACTAAAGAATTTGGTCAAGGATAGTCATCGGCCTTGGCCTATTGGATTTGAACCACTCCCTTCTCATTTTTGCCCAACTTATATGGAAACTGAAGCCTTACTACCCTATTTATATTGACTATTATAGAATAACACATATGAAGCAAATCCATATCTAAGACATATTATTTAGTTGGTATGCAGCTAACCTAGCCTTCTCCTCAACATCAATACTCAGAGTAGGATTTTAGACATTACCATGCAATCAAATCCATGCGAACAACCACACTCATTACACGTCTTTCGTCCACGTTGGGCATTTTGGTTATGGCCCCTTTATGGGAATGCCAGATCTTGAGTTTGGCGCCTTAGACCACTTGTCCATCAAAATTCTTGTGTGTTCTTTCATGTGATCATATAAAAAGGAAGTTATAATCACGTAGTCTCTAAGTCATGATTATGGCGCGCTACGCAACCATAAATATAAAACTACATAACGTGGTTCTGTAGTACATTAGTTTCTAGGTACTTTAACCTCATGCTCTGATACCAAGTTTGTCATGACCCAGATTCTTGAATCCGAAGCTCAACCAGCATTGTTGACCTCTCAGAGGTCGCAGACAAGCCTTATCTTGCATTCATCATATTCATATGGTTTATTTTAGAGGAAAATTTAAAATTTTTAAATGTATGAAGTATACATAGACTTCATAGAGTCATTTACTGAATTCTTCATATACTAATCTCAACATAAATGTAACAACCATCTATCATAAGTATAAATTCATAATAGCATAAGAATATATCATTAAAACATTTGCTACACACGGTCTTATTACGAAACCTTCAAAATTAAAGTACGAAAGAAACGATAGGGACAACATCCACTAGAATGTCTAAAACTAAGGATAGACTAAAACTGTAGTATCTTCGAAATCAAGAGGACCTACAAAATAGTTTAGAGAAACATTGATGTCGAAATTGTTGCAAGAGTCGTAAATCAATCCCTTAACCTACATATATAAAATACTAAATAGTAGGGGTTAGTACAACACTTGTACTAAGTATGGGTCTATGCACACATAAGGCTATGCATGATAAAAGAAAGCTCTTCCTAAACGACATGCTATTTCTTGAAAGTATAGTCACTAACTTTCTTAATTTGTTGGTTGTCAATTGTGTTATGAAAAAGATGTATTCTAATTCATTCAAATCACAAAACTCATTTTCTATATGATTATTATATATTAGTATCATCAACATATCTTTAGAACAACTTGGGATAAGATTTTACATTTTGATCCTCTTAGGGCGAGAGCTCCTCTTTGTATGCTTTAGATTATTTTTCAGTCTTTTTCTTCTTGTTGTGGTGTATTTCAATAAATCTTTTATTCCAATGTTTTACTTACAATTACAATGATTCATTTCAGTCCCGTACCCACAAAGAATCAAGTAAGTAATTCAATAGATTAAGAAAATGACTTAACTACAATTTGGAGAATGAATATATTTATAAGTCAATACTTATTGACTATACCCATTCTTTAGTTGATTGCAAAATGTGCATAGTTTTTCGGGAATATTACTAAAGATTATGATCTTGATTACTTTGGGCATGAATACATTATAAGCCAATCTTTATTGGCTAAATACATTATTTTATCATTTTTGATAAGCATATTTATAATCATTATTGTCTTTGATATTTTACTAATAAAGGAAGCCATTATAAGCCAATTTTATTAGGCTTTGTTCATTTTCATGACATGTAGATTCATTATTCGCTATACCCCTTACTTATTGTAAACTTCATTGGACATGCTTTGATTATTCTTGTAGAAAGTGATTCATTACACTATATATTCATTACATTTCATAAGACATTCTCTATTGATCATTCCATTAATTTCATTACTTTTATATTAGGAAAGTCATAGGTTATTTATTTAACTTTTTCATTTTTTATATATCATACATTTCATATCTATGAAACCTTAGAATTTCGGATGTAGCATTAACTCATCTCAAGTGAAGGCCCAAAATATTGGACCTCAACCCGAGGGCCTTCTTTAACAAACACAGAGTCTGCTTCATTTGTTCATTTGTATTTCACATTATTCATTTCATTTATTCGCATACTGACGTAAACATCAGCTATACCTATGATGAAGTTAAACACTCTCATAAGGATAATGAAGTGCAACGACAAACAATGACCTATTGTAATTACTTGAATCTGATTTTACCTTCTGTTTGTCTTGCACAAACACATTCTGTATCGTTCATATAATTATCTTTCAAACTTTTAGGAAATCCAACCTTAACCGACATAGATCATGTGAGCATCTTGAAATCTAGTGTCTTCCCCACACCGAAAAGATGGAAAGTCACTAGCAAAGGTGAAACCAAAACATTTTAGAGTATATAGGGAATTGAACACTGATAGAACCCTATGTTGGCTGCATAGTTTCAAAGACTAGGTGATATAACGAGACTCGTACCCGCCTAAATGGATAATATCATTTCATGAGATTTACACCAACCTCTGCCTTCTCAAAAAAAGGAATCTCAACTCATAGCTAGCCTATCGATGCTCAGTATAAAGTTCCATTACATTCATCTCACACATCTTAGAAGTTGGCTTCTAGCATGAGGGCATCATTTTCTCATTATATTATTTCTCATCTTATCAACCGTATTATGTGTGAATTCCTTACACTTTTATATATAGTATGATTTAGACTTGTCTCATGATATTCAATACTCTCTTAGGGGTGTACTTTTAGTGACCTTTAGTTAGGCTTGGTTGAGACTTGTCTCACCATTCATATTAGCCTCTTATCATGTTTTCACCATTTCCATTAGCATTATAGATTAACGTAATTACTAACCTCATACATAATATTTTCTGACATATCTTTAGCATAGTATCATTCTTTTCATTTTCTTAATAAAACTTAGAATCAAATGAGTAAAATTAATAGGTTCATTCAATCATTATTTAATAAAAAACCATACACATTAAGATTAGACAACACCACATACCAATAACATGATTCCTAACCTATTCAACATTGAAATCGTAACAACGATACTAGGGAAAGGAGTTCAACAAGAACGACGTAAACAACCCTAGTTTTCAAGATATTTGTATCATTTGAAATAAAGTCTCTTGGGGAAAGAGGTCTAGGAGAGAATAATATACCTTATGTACATGTTATTCTGAGAAGACCTCCTTGAACAAAAAATATAACAAACCTTCAAATCGCCCGAGAGAAATTGATAAATTTTTGCCTTTACCTTGCTTTCGATTCATACTGTTTTGGCGTCCTTTTTGTCTATGAGTTTGAGCGTGATTTTTAGGTGTAAGAACTGATCTTGACTCATTAAACCTCGGGTTTAATAATAAAATTAATTAACTAATTACTAAAATGCCCCTCCTAAATTGACTAAAGATAGGATAACATAACACTTAGTAAAATCTAGAAATAGGTGTTTACTACGGTTTCGGTCATCATTTTTACTTTATATTACCTATTTATATGGTTTAAACCATTCTTGGTTAGGTACTAGGTTTTCTTTTTCTTTTTTTAACCGATATTTGGAAATTGTTTTGTGATTTTTGTTTGCCTCTTTAAATTTTTGTTTTGCCTCTTTAAATTAATTAATTATGCTTCTAAATAAACTATTGAATTAGCGTAGGGTAATTACTAAATTACCCTTCAGTCGTTAGGCTCTTAACTAACTCTTTGGACCATCCTAGGTTAGGTACTAGGTTTTAACTTTCTTGTCTTAAACAAAATATTAAAATTTCCTTTTTATTTTCAATTTTAGTCCTTTTATATTGATAAATTAATTTAGTAGTTAACTAACCTTTTGGACCATCCTAGGTTAGGTACTAGGTTATTTCTTTAACTAGTACTAGGTTAGTGTCAAGCCGATTTTGATCCTAGGTTGTCGGGTGCACTAATGGGTTCAATTCGGTTATTCCTAGGTTATTTAGTTATTTAGGGCAGTAGGTTAGAGTCTAGAATTGGTAGGGAGGTTAGTCCCCACATGTAGTGGTCCCTTGTGCACGTTTTTCCCACTAACTACCCTAACCGAATTCAGTTAGGGTGGTCCCCACCTTTAGCAGCTTCTTCACATGTGCTTAATGGGTTGGTTGCACTTTCCTAAATAACTATTATTTATGGTTCATTTGGAAATGTTTACTTACTGTCCCAAGGATCCTCACCATGTCCTTGGGAACTGTTTAATCTACATGATCCTTCTAAATCAACTTGTGTTATTCTATAAGGCTTGACACTTGGATGTAGTTTATGTTATTTTTAACGAAAACTTTTTAATTACATTGGGGTCATTATTTAAGGTACATTCATTACACAAACTCATGGATACTTGAAAATTTCGCAAGCACTCTCGAAGGCAATATTTTCTACTGTAATCATATTTTTCTAATAGGCCAAATACTTCTAAATATTGGGCATTTGGATGCTTATTTACCCTTGATACGATTTCTTAAGAACCTATTGGCCTTTTCATTAAACGTATGATTTTTTTGAATGTTATATTATTTACCCTAGAAAAATTCATCCCCGAATGACAGTTACACATAATTTAAACAAAGACGGTGACTTTAGAAAGTGATTTAGTCATACTTAAATGTTTCTCTTTTGTGAATATCTGATTCACACTTATTTCGATGATGCATATCTTTCAAGATTGTATGAAGCTTAATATTTGAGATTGAGGAATTTACTTCTAAATCAAACTCAACATGATGCATATTACCAATCAAGCAACAAATGGCAACATATAATGCAACATAACTTCATTTTAACTAACATAGTGCTATTATAAGTTATACGATTAGGGACTTCCACACGAAATAAACTAAAGCACTTAAGCTTAGATTTTCTTAACATAAACCAGATTTAGGAAGAGTATAGATAACCTCTTCGATAACATCTTATTGGCCTTAATATTTGAACCTATTGACACGCAACTTAAATCCAAAGGGACATGACACTATTGGCCTTAAGATTTGTCATTAAACGTGTGATTTTTTTGAATGTTACAATTGTGATGCATCCTGAGTGGGTATGTGGTGTGTTCTTATGCAATATGTAAATATAGTAGCCTATGCCTTTAGACAACTCAAAGTTCATGAGAAGAATTATCCAACTCACGATCTTGAATTGTCGGTCGTAGTGTTTTCTATGAAAATATGAAGGCATAACTTATATGGTGTTCATGTGGATGTATATACCAGCCACAAGAGTCTTCAGAATGTGTTTAGTGAAAAGTAGTTGAATTTTCATCAAAGAGGATTGTTGGAAATTTTTAAATATTACGACAATGTTGATCTCTTCTACTCCAGAAAAGCTAATTTGGTGGCAGATGTTTAGGTCGTATGACAATAGGTTGTGTGTCATAAGTGAAAGAAGGCAAGAAATACCTAGTGAATGGTGTTCATAGGTTAGCTAGATTGGGTATTAGATTGGAAGATTTGCCAAATTGTGGTTTTGTGGTTCATAACAAATTCGAGTCCTTCTTAGTGGTTGAGGTTAAAAATAAAAAAACATCTTGATGATCTTTTGATGAAGTTGAAAAAGTTATTCTCCCTAAGAGTCATGGTGTGATAATGTACGAAAATAGATTATGCTTACTGATGTTGATGATTTGAGGAATAGAATTTTAAAGGAAGCTCATGTTTGTGATATTCTATCCACATCTGATTCACCAAAATGTGTCTTGATCTTAGAGAAGTATATTGGTGGGATGTCTTAAAAATAGACATAGTGAAGTTTCTGGCTAGGCGTAAAATTGCCAAAAAATTAAAGGCGAACATCTAAAGCCTAGTGTTCTAACTAAAGAAATAGGTATTCCTACTTGGAAATACGAGGAAATGAATATGGATTTATTTGTTTGATTTCCTAGAACCTAGTGGAAAAATTACTCAATTTGGGTTATTATGGATACATTGAAGAAATATAATCCGTTCATCCCCGTTAAGTCTACTTATACGGGGGAGGATTATACAAGGATCTATGTTTATGAGATTTTGAGTCTTCATGGGATATCTTTAGTCCATCATATTGGATAGAGGAGAACAATTGACTTCTTATTTTTTTGAGATAGTTCCAAAGAGGGTTGGGTACGCAAGTAAATCTTAGCACCACTTTTAATACACTAATGGATGGCTAAGCGGAAGGTGCTATTCAAAACCTAGAAAATATTTTATGAGATTGTGTCATAGAATTTAAAGAGAATTGGGACAATCACTTGTCATTGATTGCGTTCTCCTATAATAATAGCTACAATTTGAGTATTTCCATGGCTCCATTTGAAGTACATCATGGTAGGAGATGTAGGTCTGCGGTTGGGTGGTTTGAGGTTAGTGAATCTTCACTCCTTGGTCCCAAAATTAGATTATGAATATTTGAAGAAATTCTACGTTATAAGAAATAGGTTGAATATGAGCTATAGTCGGCAAAAGTCCTACGATGACAATAGAAAATAAAATATGAAATTTGAAGTAGGTGATAAGGTGTATTTGAAGATGTCACCTATGAATGGTTTGATAAGGTTTGGCAAAAAGGGGAAGTTGAGTCCCTGGTATGTGGGTCTCTATGAGGTTTTGCAAAAAGTTTGAAAGTGCATGTGGATTGAGTCTACATATTGAGCTACCTTCGGTTGATCCAGTATTCCATGTCTCTATTTTTAAAAAGTGCATTGTGATCCCGTGTCCATGCTTCATATTGAAGGGTTAGGTGTGAATTAGAGCCTGTCCTATGAAGAGTTTCCTATTGAAGGGTTAAGAAGTTGACGAACAAAGAGGTGGCCTATTTAAAAGTTCTACGGGGAAACAACCTAGTTGACGGAGAAACGTGGGAGGTCGAGGCTAAAATGAAATCATGTTATCCTCATCTTTTTCCTAACAAAGGTTAGTTGTTCTTATTAATAAAGAAAATAATAAGTAAATTTGAATTTGACTTGTTTTGTAAAATATGTATATTTATGGTACAAAGTTCATGCGAAAATGAGTATACATGAAAACTGCTTGTTTGCTTGATTTGCACATATTTATGTGTTTGATGTATTGTTGCCTTCATAAAGTAGTATTGAGCATGTTGATATGTGTTGAAAAAGGTTTTGGCATAAGTTACTCTTGATGTTGTGTGAGCTCATGTTATTATTGGGAAGGTAATTCCTCATTTTGTGATGTTGAGCTCTTTTATGTAGAAATTGATGTTTTGAATTGCTATGTGTAGATGCAATGATTATATGTTGTATGGAGTTGTGAAGAACAGATTTGATGATTTCACTAATGTTGATAATGTATGTTGTTGGTTGGACATCTAGTATTGACTCTATCCTTTCCTTATAGAAAGATTTTTATGTCATTCAAGGATAGATTTTCTTGGGGGGGGGGGATAATTTAACATTGTAGAAGTCTAAGACCTATTCTAGATCCTTAAAAGAATATCAAACACATAGAGCACTTTTTTAAGGATTAAAATAATATGTTCAAAACATTTAGGAAGTGTTAGAGTCAAAACGCCAAGGTACGTTTATGACGTCTAATGAATTGTGAAATAGACACTAGTGTGCCTTGGAATGTTTTATTGGGTTTTAAGAGTCAGAATTCAATGCAAAATTTTTATGAAGGTGTTAAACATGTAATAAAGTGTGTTTAGGGTAGAATTTATTGGTACGACTCCCCAAGGATCACCCTTTGGGTCCTTGAGGTGGACCCTTTAAAAATGAGCCAAAACCTGTCAAATAACAGTAGCCATCTATGAAACCAATCGATGAGTCGTCGTCTTGTTGACCAGGTATAGATTTCTCCATATTTAATGCCTTAGACATTCTTAAAACAATCCCAAAAATCAAGTCTCTATCACTAACAACAGTTGTGTAGTAAGATGGCATAGACTAACCTATAGACCGAAGGTCAAGGTCTCGTCGGTCAAGGCATGGTTTCACTGTTAAATTTTTGATAAAGTGTTTTAATTATTTAGTTGGTTAATTAAGAGTTAGGGGTGTATAATTATTTTAGTTAAGGGACTATATAAGGACATAACTCTCTTTAAACTAACCCAACTCACTTCATTTCCCAAATTCCAAATGTTCTTCCTTCTCTCTACTTTCGCTCTCCCAAAATAACACAATTTAAGAGCAAGGTAAAAGGGAATTAACTTTGAAAAAATTCAAATTTATCACCACCAATATACAAGGATTGATAAGGTCTGGAAGTTGTCCATCTTATGGACTTTTTTGCCCAAAGGGTTCTTCAAATTTGACTTTCCAAAAGTTGATAAATCACATGTTTCATTCTTAATTTTATTGATTTATTTTGATTATAATAGATGCATTAATATTAAATATTAGTGAATTAGGTTAGTTCTTGATGTTAGACATAGTTTCTTAGAGAGATCATGAATTGACTCTATTTCCCTAACCCTAGGTTATGGATTGATGTTGAATTGTGTTGTGATGATCCAATTGACTTATTTCATGTGTTCATTATTATTATATGATTTCATTAAGTGTATTAAATTATAAATATGGTTGGTTTAATGTAAGACTATTGAAGGAGGCTTGTAAAGGTAAATTGGTAAAACTTATTATCTTGAACCCTTACATCAATTACGATGGCTTGTACTTGATGGTGATTTTTAATTGAAGTGTTAATTGTGAGTAGATTAGATATGTAATTGTTTTATTAATGTAAACAAAATTTCTTTATTATATGGATTATGATATTATGATTAAGGTATGATGATATAAGGTTGATTGTGGATTACTTATATGCCTTACTATGAAAGGATGATGATAATGTATTTATCTCACAAGTAAGGTTTGTACTGTAAGGAAGTTCTCATTCAATACCAAATGAGATAATCATTATAATATAAAAAGTATCAGACTACCTAATTTTAGATCATGTCTATATATTTAACCACTTTCCCTAACTATAATCATCCCAAAGACTTATCTAGGTAAGATATGAAGTGACCATTTTTATGCCCCCTTCACACCTTAACTAAATAACCCTTAACTACTCTAGGTGAGTACTTACTCAATTAAACTATTTTCTTAACTTATGTCATTACTTTTTTTTATTTATTTCGGAGACATTGATCACATAAAGGACATTCAAATAATGGTCTTCGATAAGACCTAGGAACTCCAATTAACACCTTTGATGCCTATTGTTCAATATCTAGATAGCGTCCCATACAAACACCTAAACGTATTAGAACATGTGTAATTAAAGTAGGTATTCATATGATCATAATAGGCAATAACCGACATATACCATTATAGAAAAGCATGGAATCCAAAGTTCTAACCTTCTCTGATGAGGGTATTCTACTTGCGAATGGTAGAACTTTGACACATCCCATGTAGGCATATGGTTAAAGAATATGAAGGGCATGCTTTGTAATATAGTCTCATTCTTTAACTAAATCTACTTCCCTTACCATACTCACTCGCTGCTAGACTTTTTTCTCATAGATTATTTCACGCTTAAGAATCATATAAAGGGGTTTCATATCATGTTCATAATCCAATCACATTTATTGTACCAATGAAAAGATCCACTAGGGATACCTTACAATGGAGACAATAAGTAAGCTCATCATGATATTCCTAAGGTTTAGTATGATGCCTCTCCATCTAATCAACCCTAAGTCTATCATTCCTTTACTTTGAGTGATTCCATTATGACTGTCAACTTCAACATTCACAACCTTACCAATAAGTTCAAGGTTTCTCATAAAACACCCTCTTAACATCATTCAAGGTCAAATATAATTAATACATGCAATACTAATAGGATTTAGTTTCCTAAGTAAAGACATCCCAGATTCACATTCGTACATGCAACAAGTAAGCGACACAAGTCAACCAAGACAAGACACAATAAACTTCACCTTAACTCATATTACATGTCATTGTAGAAACACATACGAATAGCCCTTATCATGTTTAAGTCATATTATACAAAACCTTATCATAATCAATATCAACATCATAGAATCATATAGTCAATTAGTAATAACCATGCATCAGACCTAAGACTATACGCACAAAGACAAAATCATAGGCTTACATGATTACCGACATATCATCAATAGACACATACACATTAAGATTACTTATGATGGAGTTAGATATCATCATAATTAACCTATTCATGTAGTTGCTGACAAGATCATGATCATCATATTACCTACAATAATGTATATAAGGCCACATCATTTTCAACTAATGAAAATAACACCGCCACTATAAGTGGATCATACCAATACAATATAATTGAAGTCTAATTAACATAAAAAAGGTAAATAGGTGAGCGTATCATCAATCCATCCTCAACATCTCAATTCGATAATAAATCATCCAATTCAATACCACAAGGCCCTTACCAATGGCAATGAATAATAATGCACTGTAATTACAACAATAATCAATGAAACTATGTTATTTCACTAAATATTAATCAATATAATACAACCTATATACCAATTTAAAACAATTCTTACATCATAGATAATCCATACGAAACTACAATAGAATTCATAAACATTAAGTCAATATCATGTAACCCATATTTTAGTAAAAAACTAGGGTTCATAGATTAATTTAGTTACTATTATTTAATTAATAAAAATTCAATCACTAATCGACTTTTAAAAACCAATAATGCTAGAACCCATGCATAGATCATGAAATTGGACAATTCAACTTTCAAAACTTGTGAAAACATATTGGAATGTTGGGCTCCTTGATGAAAAGAGTTTGAATGATAAAAAATCAAACCTTAATGAATCTTATTATTAAAATTGATGAAGAATCTCCACTCAATTCTCCAATCCAAGCACTTCCTTGAGTTTTGGCTCCAGTGGAATTCTAGGGAAATTCTAAGGGAATTTGGGTTTTTATTTTTAAGAATAAAATCTTCTAAGCGTTTTAGGCTTATAAATATAGTTAAAATACCCAAAAGTCCCTTAATGAACCGTCATTACCCTTATTTTTAAGTAGGGTGAATTTTTCAAGTTCACCCCTCACTTGGCAGTGAACAACACGTAGGGACACAAACCTATCGATGGTTGCCCATCGACTGTCCGTTCGTTGACCAACAGACCGTCCTGTTGGTCCGTAGTCTGGGACTGAGTCTTGTCCTTTACTTCCTCCACCACATGCCTAAGTGTCTATCTATGGATCACTAACAACAGGGTGTTAACTTACCCGTTGGGCGTCGATTGCCATCCGTTGGTTGGGCTGTCTTTGAAGTCTTGGCACCAACTTTATGTCTTTTTCTCAAGGACCCTTGGATGGTCCTTGGGGATTATTTCCTGGATGTATCCAAAAAAAACATTCTCGTATGCTATTTTAGGACCTATCACATAAATTTCATCCAAAATGAAAAAGTAAAATGTGAAAAAACATGCATCAACACACAAGGTCATTTCAAGGAAAATCTTTTGAATGTTATGAATGTTCTTGAATGTTTGACCTCAAAACTCTACGAATCTTGACACACTGCCTATATACACAATTATAAAAAAATTAAGGATATTATAACCTCATGAATATTACCTAAACACATAAAGCCACATATGAGGCATATAGGTGGCTTAGTCGTCGAACGTCTTACTCGTCCCTTGACGTTTCACATCCAATGCACCTTAACTCTTAGACACTGCCTCAATACCAAATTTTTTACAACTTAGGACCTTGTACAATCATGACCAACATTTTATATTTTAGTTTACGTAAGTCATTTTTGGGATCTTACAGACATTGAGTAGGAATTGCATTGCTTATGTGATATAATATGATATTACACATGTTGACTTGACTTTGTTTGATGATGGTTGTCTTGTATTGTATATGGTATTGTATTGGTTAATTTATGTTCATTGACTAATATGTGTTCTTGATTGTGAATAAAGGCTGTTGAAAGTTTTGTAGAAAAGTCCCTTTAAGCATGATTTCAATGTTTTATATGCATATGTGTCATGACCTTAAAGTACCCCCTAGAAGTTGGGGAGCACCCTTGGGTCATGACTGGGTGTAGTTGATACTTTGGGGTCCTTTACAACCTATTTAACTAACGTTAGTTACATAAGACATGAAAAGTATTGCGGAATTAAAAAATTTCACGACATTAAATATAAAATGGAATCTTTTATAAATACTAAGAAAATCTCATAATCACAATCCAAAATTAAAGACACGACATAATTAACATAGGGACACGACCCCTTTAAATTTGAAAGAGATACATCATAAGTATTCACATAAAGAAACTATGAAGATACGAATTATGCCCTTTGATATATGACGACACAGTTTGTCGTGAGACAAACTTTCCCAAGATTTGCCTTCTATACCTCAATCTTGATTCCAAAACATGTACTTATAGATTATAGAAAAGTATGGGGTTAGCACAAATAATGTACTAAGAATGGCATAAGCAAAAACATGCAAAAAGGGACATTTTAGTATAAAGACATTTTCATGAAAATTAAGTGAAGCACTCATGAATATAGAAATAAAAAAACATAATAATAATCATTTAACACTAATATAAGGATATCCATAATTTTATCCAAAAAGGACCATTTTACAATAAGGCTTCATATATTACTAAGAACTCTTTTTGGACATTACAGTGAACTAATCCTATTCTAAAGTAGGAACTTCTAAGGTCCCGAAAAGTGGAAATTAACTCATTTCGGTAGGAGTTTCCCTATCTAAGGATTAACCTAAGACACACAAAGGTAAGACATGAAGAAAGTGCACATATGCCTCCTTCAATACACACCAAAGCTATCTGCAAGACTACCTCTTTTCGGCTTACTCACCTCCGGAGAACAAGCCCCCACTCAATGACAAATCATTAAAGAACAATGAAACAACCCATCAATACTGCCCTTTTGGAATGACTACTTAGTGCAAGTAGATAGTGTCCCATACCACCACCTACCTTACGTAGTACACTCTTTTAGAAGGCTTGTCACCAAGACTCCCCTTTCGAAAGGTCTACTTAGTGCAATGTATATAGAGCGTTTCATTTAACTACATACCCTAAGTAGTTCATTCTTTTTGGAGACTTATTTCATTCAATTCACATAAGTCTCACAAAAACTCCCCTTTTGTAATGCCTACCTAGTGCAGTGGATAAATAGCTTTCAATTCCACTACCTACCCTGAGTAGTACTCTCTTTTAGGAGAGTTAGCATTTTCATTAATTTCTTGGGAGTTCTCTTAACCAACATAACCATAAGAGCTAGACATGGAATCCCAACATTAACCTCTATTGGATGAGGGATCCTCACTTGCCTAGACTAAGATCATTCTCTTATCTTTTACATATCTTTCACAATTGCAACATCTATGAAGGCGCGTAGTTAAGGGATAAGGAGATTTCTACTAAGTATCTCATTCTCTACCAACGAGGAGTACTAATTTAAAGAGTTGCATTGGAGTACAACATCTCAGCTCACGAAGTGTAACAACCACTTTTTCATTTCTTCTCGGTTCTAGGCATAACTCCCATTGATTCTAAATATTATAAACTATTGCTTAAGGATAACTAGTGAAAACACATCTCAACTTACAAATGACATTAATCCTTTGACCTATCTTAGAAAGCTCTAGGGATGTAGTGGGTTTGCTACTAAGCACTTCATCTAAACTCACGAAGAGTGTCCACCCCAAAACACCCCTTTTTACAAAACTTATATTCAGTGATTAATTCACGTGTGAGTGTGTGTGTGTGTACATTTGAGGACAACTTGAACATAAGCATCATTTCATTTACAGTTTATTCTACATATGCTGAATATTTCTTTCATCACATCACACACTTTAACATTCTTCACATAATCATATAGGTCATTTAGACATATATCTTAGCATACTTTTCATAACAATATTCATAAAAACGTATAAACAAGAATAACTTTCTTTCCATATTTATCCACGTAATATGACTTCATGGCCTCATTCAAAATACACAAGTAACTAAACATTTACACAATTCAAGTTATCACCACCACCAAGAAGGTGGACCATACCACTCAAGAGCATTTCATAATTAAAGTTAAACAACATAACCAACTTACCCTTTAATCCAAGATTTCATCACCTATAAAATTTTACTCAAAATTTCATCATAATATAGCCCTTATAGCAGTAGGTAAACAACAATATCAGTCCTCAGATACCAAAGCTCAAAGACTAACAATTCATGCTTATTTGAACCATTTCTTAAGCGACACTTTGATAAAAAGCTTTGACATGATTTAATTAAAGTTTTAG
Source organism: Solanum chmielewskii (assembly GCA_027704785.1). Lineage (NCBI taxonomy): Eukaryota > Viridiplantae > Streptophyta > Magnoliopsida > Solanales > Solanaceae > Solanum > Solanum chmielewskii. Next base: position 24,610,423 of record JAKWIX010000326.1, read on the forward strand.
AATTTAAATAATCAACTATCATTATAAACATCATTTTAAATCATTCAAAACGTTTTCATTCAAGAGCCACCTTTATAGTCTAAGATAAAAATTAGGTTTGGAAAGCTCTCTTTTAAATCTTTTCGAAACGGGCTCCTTGAAAGTTGATTTCTAAATCACCCAATTGCAAAGGTTGCCCCATTCAAATGGGTTTTATTCTAAACTTCAAATTGATTACAAATTTTGATTGCCTATGACTAATTAAGTGCATATGGTTGTTTAATTGATTCAATTTTATATATATCATGTCCCTTTCCCCAATTTCCCTATATCATGGATCTTGCTTATGAATTGATTGATATTGATCAATTTATTGATTCTTATTCTTAATTAATCTATTTGAATTGATCTATGGGCTACCTAGGGTAATGTATTATTGGGAAAGAATCTATTTCTTGAAAATTAATGATGGAACCTATTTCCCCTAACCCTAGGTTATGAATTGAAGTTAATTGAGATAGTGAATATGTAATTGACTTAGTTATTATATTAATTACTATTAAATGATGTTAGTACACTTATTATTGAATGAAATTGGTAGGTTGATGGTAATACAACGATGATGTATTTTGAAGGATAGTAGTTAAATCCTTGTTATCCTAAACCTTTACTTTAATTGGGATGGATTGTACTTGGTGATGAGGTTCAAGTTAAGTACGTTTTGTAATAAGATTAAGTAGGTGTGGTATTATGATTCAATTGAAATGCATTGATTATGTGATTGTGAGATTATACTTAAGATTTACTCATATAAGGTTGGTGATGAAGTACCTACGTTTCTTTCTATGATAGAATGACATTAATGTGTTAATCTCGCATATGAGGGTTATATTGAAAGGATGTTCTAATTTAATTCCTATTTATCTAGTGGCTATGATTATACAAGGAGATAATTTCCCATGACCTAAATTAAGTTATGATTGTTAAAGAAAGAAATTTCAAAGAAAGGACTCTAGCTTAGCACTGAGTGAACTAGTAGTGAGGAGTGTCCCCTCCCACATAGGGAAGGTAGGTTTAGTATTGTACTCATTAGATTAGAGATTATAATGCCAAAGGCATACAGAGGGTCCCAAGTAATATCTCCTAGTTATAGACTATGTTGTCCCCATACGAATAGTAGCTAGTGGATTCACTTAGAATGCTATGTTCATGTTTTGGTACTACCTTCGCAAGTAGTCCACCGTCTTTAATGTAGCCTTTTATTATACAGGATTCCACATTAGATATGTAGTTTATGTCGGTTAAGGAAAGATGTTCCCAAAAGTAAAATGAAGTAATAAAATGAAGTCTAGCTATGATTAATTAAGGGGTTTGACTTAGTTTAGGTAGGGGTATGGGACTCTACCTATACATTGCACTATTTAGCATTGAGAGAAGTCTTAGAAATTGTTCTTATATTCTTATTCTCTTTTAAAGATATTCATATGTATATGTTGATTCTAAATGTTGATGATACTTTATGATGTTTGTTCGATGAATGAACATACTAATGTTCTATACTGATAAATATGATTATAACTACTTTTAATGTTATATTATGTAATAACAGACATTGCTTATGATCCCTTCTTTGGTTTACTTGGTTGAGTAAAGCTATGGAGATTTAATTGGTCATTTTACTTGTAGACATGATGTGGGGTTATGAGTAAGAGTCTTGTATATGGAGTAATGTCATGAACTCTTATACATCCTTTGTTACAATAACATGTTGTTTGAGTTATTTTGGCTATGGTTCTAGTATGATATTACATTTGTTTTCTTGATAATACTTGATAACGTTTGTGTTGTGATAGATATGATCTTTTATTAATGAATATGTCGTTATTATCTTTTATGGGTTCTTGAATATGTATTGAAGGCTTTCAAATGACTTGGCATGTTTTCTAAAGTAAATGTCCCTTTTTCAAGCATGTTTCAAATGTTTTAGGTGCATATACCTATACTTATTACAAGTTATGTACTAACCCATGTTCCTATGTTTACTAAAAATGTATGTTGTGGCCATGAATCTTTTAGAGGGCCATTGAAGAAAGGTTGGAATACTATTCTCCAAGTTTGGTAGGTCCTCACTTTCCAAGGACGATGCGACTATCTTTCTATTGGATATTGTTTAATATTAAAGATAATCTATTTCATTCTCTTTCTTTGTTGACATTGTATTAGCCAATATGTGGCCTCTATTGTAACAAAGTATGGGCTCCGCCCAATATTGAACTCTTTTTATATGATTTAATATGATATGTATCCCAGACATGCTTATGAGTCTATATTACTATATTATGCATGTGAAATAAAACTAGAAGCGTATGTATTGATTTCTATACATTAGGTCTATGTATACTCGATATATTATATATTATGTGTAAGCGAGAGGTCTATGTAAGCCTCATGAAGTAGTGCAGATGAAAAGTTCTAAATTTTTTCCAATTTAACCTATAAAATGTAATGATTAATTCTAAGAGGCTACTCTTAGTCCTATTTGAGGACGACGACACCGGTTATGTCTAGGGGATGCTCGCTAAATATGAGGAACTTGGTATCAGAGCACGAGGTTCGATATCATTAGGATTGATGTCTCATTATACCACATCTATGTAGGTTCTATTTAATATTTGTGAAGCACGCCACACTTATGAGTGAGAAGATATATGATCCTTAGGAAATTCTAATTTTCTTGGAAATCCATAGTTGTGCTTTAGTAGTATACTTCATGTGTTCTTTATCTTACACCTTGTATTGTGGTTATAGGTATGAATTTCTCAAAGGGCAGCCGCACGAAGACTTGTTGAAGAGATTGCTAATGTTGGAGTTCCTCCCCGTGGAAATCAATATCCTCCTCTTGAAGAATTGGTTAATGATGATCAAGCTCCGGTGAATCCTCTAGACTTGTCGTATGGAAACATAATGGGAACCTTTCCCTAAATGGCCCAAGCCATTACTACTCAAGAACAAGCCATAATTATTAAAGATCAAGACATGACGGGCAGAGCTAATTGGGAGGTGGTACCCCGAGAAAACCAACATGTTAGTACCATGGCCTCTCGCATGAGCGATTTCACAATGATGAATTCCCCTTACATTCAATGGGTCTAAGGTATAGGAAGACCCTAAGAGCTAATTTATGAAGTCTACAAAATCCTCTATGCTATGGGGTTCACTATTTGTAAAATGTCCGAGTCAGACACCTTCCAACTCAAGGACGTGGCCCAAACATTGTACATCCAATTAAAAGACGATACGCCATTGAGGTATGGTCCAGTGACATTGGAGATTTTCAAGAAGGATTTTCTTGATAGGTATTTTGTAAGTGAAAAGCGGGAAGCTATGACGGAAGAATTCATCAACCTTCGTCAAGGAGTTATGAGTGGGCTTGACTACTATTTGAAATTTACTAAGTTGTTGAATTCCTTGTTTTCTAACCCGAGGGATGATATGAGTCGCTTTGTGATGGTATTTTATGATGACTTGAAAGAAGAATTTGATTCGTCTATACTACATTATAATATGAATATTTCTTGTCTTATGGTTCATGCTAAACAAGTGGAGGAGTCAAGGGTTAAGAAAAAGAGTAGAGATGCTAATATAGCAAGGTCATATGATGATGGTTACAAAGAGGGTAGGCTTCAAATCCAAGATAAACCAAGGTTCAAAAAGATTTTCTCCAATCGGCTACCTTCCAAGTTCCCAGAAGCTCATTATGATAGAGTTCCTAACCCTACATCTGCAAAGGGAAGAGGCACTAGTTAACTAAGCAAGAAGACAACTTGTGGAAAGTGTGGCGAGAAGCATTATGGTGATTGGCTTGTCCTAATAGACAATTGATTTGGGTGTTGCAAGAGTGGCAACAAGGTTAGGGAATTACCTAATGTGTAGGTGTAAGAGAAAGGAAGCGGGAAAGCTCAAGATATTTGTTCTAATGTTGATCCAATAAAGAAAAATTACATTTAAGCTCTTCACTATAGGGGTGAACAAGAAAGTTCTCCTGATGTGGTGATCGGTGTGTTACAAGTCTTCTCTATTGATGTGTATGCTTTACTTGACCCAGGTGCTACATTATCTTTTGTTACTCCCTTGAAGAATATTATGTTTGATATTTTCCCGATATTCTAAAAAAACATTTTATCGTGTTCACCCCGATGGGTGAGTTGGTGGTTGAAAAAAGGGTATATAGAAATTTTCATATAATGTTTCCCAATAGAATTACTCATGATGAATTGGTAGAACTTTATATGGTCAATTTTGATGTCATTTTTGGGGATGGATTGGTTGCGTGATTTTTTTTCTTCAATTGATTGTAGAACAAGAATTTTCAAGTTCAATTTTCCAAATGAACCCATCTTAGAGTGCAAGGGGGGATTCTATTCCTACAGAACGTACAATTTATTTTCTAAAAGCTTGTAAAATGATCTCTAAAAAGTGTTTATACTACATTGTGAGACTCAAAGATTTAGACTACGAAGTTCCTCCCAATTAGTCAGTCCCCGTAGTGAGGGAATTTTTAGAGGTATTTCATAATAATCTTCCTGGAATTCCTCCCGTAATGGGAAATTGATTTCTATAGACTTGCTACTCGATACTAAACCCATGTCAATTCCTCCTTATCAAATTGCTCCAGAAAAATTGAAAGAATTAAATCTCAAAATCTTACAATATAAAGGGTTCATTAGACTTAATATTTCTCTTTGGGGTGCTCCGATATTATTTGTGATGAAGAAAGATCCGTCCCTTAGAATGTGCATTGATTATCGCCAACTCAATAAAGTCACTATTAAGTACATGTATCATCTCAATCGGATTGATGACTTATTTGATGAACTCCAAGGGGCAAACTACTTTTATAAAATTGACATGAGATTGGGAAATCACCAATATAGGACGAGAGTTGAGGATACAAGAAAAACGGCATTTTACACTATGGATCAAGATTCTAACCCTTCTTGACTTCAGCTACCAAGGATTATTAAGACAAGGGATGAATCAAAACACCCCCACTAGTAGAAGCCATAAACTAGACACCCAGTCTGGCCAGTGTGTGTACATCATTAACCAACTCCTTCTCCCCATCATTAACGTGGGCTGTACTTCCCTTGTTCAACCGCTCAAAGCATCAGCTACAATATTTGCCTTCCCTGGATGGTAGTGGACACGAATGTCATAGTCCTTAAACAACTCCAACCATCTCCGCTGACGTAAATTCAACTCTTTATGTGTGAACACGTACTGGAGACTCTTGTGGTCTGTGAACACATCCACGTGCACTCTGTACAACTAATGCCTCCTCAACTTCGATGCAAACACCACCGCTGCCAACTCCATGACATGAGTGGGACAATTATTCTCATGAACCTTATGTTGTCTGGACGCATAGGCTATAAACTTACCACCGTGCATGAGAACATAACCCAAACAAACCCAAGATGCATCACAATAAACAGTTTAATACTCACCACATTTAGGTAAAGTAAGCACTGAGGCTGAAGTGAGTATGTCCTTGAGTACTGGAAACTCTTCTCACAAGTCTCCTCCCATTAGAACTTGGCTTTTTTATAGTCAAAGCTGTTAAGGGGGAAGCAATGGAAGAAAAACCTTCCACGAACCGGTGGTAGTTACCAGCCGATCCCAGAAAGCTATGGATATCGGTTGGTGTTAGAGATCTTGGCCAATTCTTAACAGCCTCAGTCTTCCTTGGTCCACCTACACACCCACATCGGACACAACATGACCCAGGATGATCACTGATCTAAGCAAAAATTCACACCTGTTAAATTTGGCATACAGAAAATATTGTCTAAGAACCTGCAAGGTTAGTCTCACATATTGTTCGTGCTCTTCCTTGTTATTAGAATAGATGAGGTTGTCATCATTGAATAATTTGAGGAAAGAATCAAGGTATTCATAGAAGAATTTGTTCATGAGGTCCATAAATTAAGCTGATACATTTGTGATACCAAATGACATAACTAAGAACTCGTAATGACCACAACGAGTACAAAAGGCTATCATTAGGATATCTTCATCCCTAACCCTAAGCTTATGATACCCAAAACGAAGATCAATATTCAAAAATAAGCTAGACCCTTGGATCTGATCGAATAAGTCATCTATTCAAGGAAGAGGATACCTATCCTTTATAGTGAATTTGTTGAGTAGCCAAAAATCGATACACATTCTAAGGGTTCCATCATTTTTTTTTCACAAACAGCACTGGAGCACCCTAAGGGGATATTCTAGGACGGATAAAGCCCTTATCAGTGAGATCTTTTAACTGCAGCTTCAACTATTTAAGTTCAGCTGGAGTCTCCGTAGAGACAAATTGAAATCTATTTTGTATCGGGATATAGGTCGATATCCAAATCAAACTCTCGAGGGGGAGGGACTCCAAGCAAATCATCGAGGAAAACTTCTTTGAACTTATTCACTACAGGCATAGAGTTTATGTAAGGAATGTCATGATCTTGATCATTAATACTCACAAGATGCTATAGAAATCCCTTCGACACCATTTTATTAGCTTTTAGGTTTGAAATCAAGGGACTTGAACGAATCGAATTGTACACCTCCCAAATCTACTCTAATTCATTAGGGAAACAGAATCTCATAACCCTACTACAACAATCCATGAAGCCATAACATTTATGAAGCCAGTCCATACCAAGTATAATATCGAAGTCAATCATGGATAACTCAACAAGGTTCGCACACATAGTCTTACCACATACTACTGTTGGGCAATCTTCATGAACCCTGTCAGCTCTCACATATTCTCCTAAGGAATGAATAACTACAATAGGATCATGCAAAACCTCAGCTAGTGTTTCACAAGTAAGATCAAGCACGGGAGTCACAAAAGAAAGTATAGACCATGAATCAAGTAAAGCATAAACAGAGGTTGAGAAAACTTGCAGCATACCTGTGACCTTATTAGCAGACTTCTCCTGCTCTTCCCTCCCCTTCAAGGCCTAGAATATGTTCCTCTTAGCAGGCTTGGCTACAACTGCATTCTGCGGATTCGGCCTAGGTTGAGCATTACCTTCAGCCTGACCCTTATTCTTTAGGCAGTCCATAACAATCTATCCTCTCTTTCCGTAACCGAAGCAGGCATTTGTGCCTAGTCTTCACTCTCCATTGTGAATACGACCACACTTTACACATTCCTTTCTAGGATGCTACACATCACCTCCATTGACCTTCTTTTTCTTGGGTCTGCCTCCTTTAGGTGCTGCACTCATTTCATAGTTAGGGTTCCCTACACTCTGATACCCCTTCTTAAATCTGCGCTGATCACGAACTCCAAAAGTGATCCTTCCACCACCTCTGCTAGAACCTGTTTGGTCAAAAGAGTTAGTTATCTTGTCCTCATGGACTCTCCTCTTCTTCCGGCGATCCTCAACCTGCTTGATATGTGTCACGATCTAGATTCTTGAATTTGGATCGCAACCGGCGTTGTTGACATCTGAAAAGTCGCAGACAAGCCTTATCTTTAATTCATCATATTGATCTAGTAAGATTTGTGGAAAATTAAAAAAAAAGTTATATGTATGAAGTGTACTAATATTTCATATAATTATTAACTAAATACATATGCTAAAGCACAACATAAGAGAACAACCATCTAACATAAAGAATTAATTGGAAACTAAAGATGAATATATCATAAATAGTTTACCAAACACGACCTTATTACAAAGCTTAGAAGTGAAGGTACAAACAAAATGATAGGGACAACATATACTAGTTATGTCTAAAACTAATGCTAGACTAAATCTGTATCATCCTCGAAATCATGAGGACCTACAAAATAGTTTGGAGAAAAGCTGAAGTCCAAACCGCTGCAAGTATCGTCAACCTATCCTCTGACCTGCACCTATAAAAATAGTAAATAGTAGGGGGTTGTTATACCATTTGACGAAGTATGAGTGAAGACACATAAGGCTATACATGATCAAAGAAAGCTCTTCCTAACAACATGTTAATTCTGGAAAGCCTAGTCACTAGACTTTCCTAAATAGTTAGTTGTGTATTGTAGTATGAATATGATGTATTTTAATGCATTATAAAACACAAACAGTTTTCTATATGTTTACAAGACACTAGTATCATCAACATTATTTTAGAACAACTCAGGCAAATATTTAAGGTTTTTGATCCTCTTAGGTCGAGAACTCCTCTTTGTACACTTAGATTATTTATTGGCCTTTTTCTTCTTCTATTTTGTAGTCAATAATTATTTTTGCTGTATGTTTTACTTGCAAGTGCAATAATTCATTGTAGTCACATTCCCACAATGAATGTATGTATGTAATCCAAGGACTAAGGAATGATTTCCCTACCTTATAGTTAGTCATTCTTTACACTATATTTTCATTACCTTTCATCAACAATTCTCTATTGATCGTGACATTGATTTCATTACTTTTATGTTTTATATATTATATATTTCATATACATGAGACTTTGGAGTCATTGATGTAACATAGGACATCTCAAGTGAGTGCCCAACATATGGGACCTCAACCCGAGGGCCTTCTTTAGCAAACATAGAGTCTGCTTCATTCGTTCATTCGTCCTTCACATTATTCATTTCATTCATTCGTAGGTTGATGTATAGACCAGCTATACATAGGATGAAGTTTAAGACTCTCATCGGGATCATTGAGTACAATGACTAAGAATGACCTTATGTCATTAATTGAATCTGATTTCACCTCCGGATTTTCTTGCACAAACGACTTCAGTATCGTTCATTTCTTTATCTTTTATAGTTTGAGGAAATTTAAATTTAACCGACATAGATCGTTTAAGAATCATGAAATCCATTGTATACAACCACACAAATAAGAGGTGGTATCACCAGCCAAAGTGAAACAAAAACAGGCTAACGTAATAGGGAATTGAACACTTCTAAATCCCTATGTTGGTTGCATAGGTTCAAAGACAAGGAGATATAAGGAGAACCATACCCGTGTGGATGGACAATCTCATCTCATGAATTACATGAACCTCTGCCTTCTCGAAAGAAGGAATCTCCACTCATATCTAGCCTATCGGTGCTCAGTATAAAGTCTAATTACATACATCATAGAAGTTGGCTTCTACCATGAGCACTTCATAGCTCATTAGATGATTTCTCATCTCATCGTAGAATTAACTATATATTAACTTAAATACTTTCATTAGAGGTTTCATAGAGACTGGTCTCTTCATTACCTTTACACTCTCATAGGTGAGTACATTTCGGTAACATTTACTTAGGCTCATTTAAGATTGCTCTCGTATTTCACATAAGCCTTTAATCCTATGTCACAACATTCATTAGCCTTAGCACATTTTCCCTTCATAATTACTCACTCCTTTTTACCTGAATGTTCATTTCATCGTGTGCCAATGCACATAGCCTTTTAGAATGTTTCACACTCTTAATTAACCTTTTTGGGTCACATTATTCAACACATAACATCTTAGGTTCACTTATTTTATAAACGTATGAAAGACTTATGAGTCCACACACACAAGCCATGAGTCTTCATTCGTAATTCGTCTATGTGATTCATACTTGCCCAAGGTTATGTGGTACAAAACTTATGAATCTTGTAGTTATGCCAAGATCTCAGTTTCTATCCATAAAGACAACATCTATTTAATCATATATTCACATATGACTTATGTTTCAATACGAAATTGGTCAAGGGAACCCTATTTCGAATCCCTTTGATAACACTTATGTTTTTTATATATTTTTTTCTTCAGATTTCTTATTCTCGTCTAGTGTACCCGATATCGAATTCCCTAACCTATATTTTCTTTTGTTCCATATTCCCAAATTCCCCTTAGACGTCTAGGCTAAAGAGATCAAAAATCGAATACCCACACCTACATTTATTTATTCTATTTTTTCTTAAACTCTTTTCACGTTGAATGAGAGAGTGGGATCGAACACCTACAACCTCACTTTATTTTTATCCTTAATTCTTTTCATCCGTCCAAGATGTTATCGGTTCGATTCGCACATACCTCCATTTTATTTCCTTGTTGTGGGTTCGAACCCCCTCCCCCAACCTCTTCTTTTTTTTCGGTCAAGGCACATGGGTTCGAATCCCACATTATGCCATATTTCTTTAAATTAAATTTTAAAATAATATTCGTGCAATGAGGTGTAATGTTTGATCCCCAATGACCTTACAATTTATTTTTGTTCTTTTTGCAAGTTTCCAAAATTTCATTGTTTCACCGAAACCAAATCCCAGCAAAATAGAATTTGACCATACTTTTGCAGCCTTTTTTCTCACCATTTTTCAAGTTAAATATTAAGACATTTTGAGTAGTTTTTAGGGATATCATTAGGTGAATTTTCAAGGTTACTTTCAATCAAGAATTATCATTCAATTCAGTAATTTTGAACTCATATGAACATCACATTATTAACATATTCGCACACACATAATGCTTAATATTTTAACATGTAAATATCAAGCTTCAAACGGTGGCTAGTTCACGGCACACACATGAACAAACAAGTTAACAAAATTCACATTTTTGGAACACCTTTTTAATTTCTACATAATTCCAAATACATATTCTAATGTTAGGGGCATGAAACAGTGAAAATCATAGTTTTCGATTGTGCATAGACTAAACCTTAGGGGAATCTTGGGAAAGGGACCAAGAGGGAAGAAAACACATACCTAAAGTCGTTCAAAGATGTTCTTAAGTGCTAACAAACCCCCCACCCCCAACAAAGACGACGTCTCACCACAAAAATCTCAAGCACAATCTGTCCAGAATTTTCTTTTTGCTTTCCGTTTTGAATCATATTTTTTCTTTTGGGTTTGAGCGTTCAAATTCATGACTGTGCATGAACTATTATTTTATATTTTTGTTATGTTCTTTAGTGTTTTTACAGAACGTTGGTCGTGAAGTGATAGAGGAGTAGATAAAATTGTGAGTTAGTGTTAGCTTAGGATTAGGATATTAGGTGGAGACTTAGTCAAATTAGGACTTCTCTTAATTGTTTAAAAATCTGGTTTTTTAAGGCTCAGTAAAATGAGTATCATGACCCTACAAAATCAGGTAATAAACATCAATTAGATCCACCTAAACGTCACTTCAACCAAGGCTCAAACCCGGGTGAAGCCTCTATCATGAGATGGGTCATTCCGGGTAGACCTGATCCAAAATGTTCCCCCAATTAAACTAATCAATTAATTAATTAATTAGGGTAATTACAATACTACCCCTCACTTGGAAAAGACGAATTTACTCCTAGACCCTCCAAAACCTATGATTAACCCTTTAAGTCCGGTAATACTCATCCGGGTGAATCTCTTCAATTTGGCTGCCCTACATGGTTGTTCTCACCTTGCCTAGCTCAACTAACCCACCAAGTTAGTTCGCTTGGTTAGTGCATAGGTTTTGAGGTCTGGTTCTATGCGCAACAAGTCGTGTGAAACTAGTTTACTCAAGACATTCTATGTATGTTTAAGCATTACATAGCATAGTCATTTTTAAGGTTGTTACACAAAACTAATGAGGATATCCAGGAGTTTGTGGATGAGGTATACAACATTCTCTGTGCCATGGGTGTTAATTAAGAGGAGAAGGTTGAGTTTGATACATACCATCTTAAGGATGTGGCTCAAGAATGGTACAAAAAGTGTTCAGATGACCGAGTTGGTCTAAGGGATCAAATTGAGGTTCTAATATTTGAAAGGTAGAGAGGAGTAGTAGAAGTCAGCTGATTTTGTCACTGGTTACTTTCATGTATTTTCATTTCCTGTTTATGCATTATTAGATCCAGGATGTACCTTGTCTTTTGTTACTCCTTTAGCAACTATTAAATTTGACTTGCTTCATGAGATCTTACATAAACCATTTCTAGTTAAAACTCTCGTAGGAGACAATGTTAGGGGTGAAAGAGTATATAAAGAGATTTCTCAATAACTGTTCTCAATAAAGTTACTCATGCTGATCTAATACTATTAATCATGCTTGATATTGAGAAAATCTTAGGTATGGATTGGATTCATAAATGCTATGCTACCATAGACTATCAAAACAGTGCATTAAGGTTACAGTTTCCAAATGAGTTAGAGTTGAAATGGGAAGGGCATGTTCAAAACAACACGCAAAATAGATTTCAGTCTTAAATCAAACAAGATCTTATCTAAGGGGTTAGGAGCTGATGAGAACGTTTTTTACAAAGAGGTTTCCGTTGAAATTTTAGATCGCCAAGTGAAACGTTTGAGGAACAAGGAGTTTGCCATCGTTAATGTGTTATGGAGGAACCACATTGTTGAGGGAGCTAAATTTGAAGCGGAGGTTGATATGAGATCATGTTACTCTCACTTATTCTGTTCTTGAGGGTAGATATACTCTTCCTTACTCCGTTTTTTGTTAATGAGACTTAACACATTATGTATGAAGCATCAAACTGTTAAGACTAGGTACTCTAGCACATAATCTTTTAAAATGTTCATGTAGAGTAAGCAGTGGCCAAGTATATATTGAGGATCCTTGGGACAACAAGAAATGAGCCGACCCCTATATGCAAGCACATGTGCAAGAATTCAGTTAGGGTGGTTAGAGGCAGGCGAACATGTAGGGGTCAAACCAGGTGGGGAAGAGCGTCCCAAAAATTTATAGGATCTAACTAACTTACCTTACTATCTAAAAAACGTAGGACTAACCAAAATAAACTAACTACTGCATCCGACAACAAAAGGCCTTACCGAGTGACACTAACCTACTAACTTACTCAAGTAACATCTTAGTACCTAACCTAGGATAATTCAAAAGGGTAGGTTATGATCCTAACAACTTAGGGGTACTCTAGTAACTACCCAAGGTCAATTAGTTCAATAAATTAGAAACATAATTAATTAATTTAAGTGGTCGAACCGAAATCCCTACACTAGACAAGTAACTAACTAAGAAACATCCTAGTACCTAACCTAGGATGGTCCAAAAGGGTTGGTTATGGTCCTAACGACTTTGGGGTACTATAGTAATTACCATATGTGACTGAATTAATTATATTATAAACTAAATTAATTAATTTAAGTGGTCAAACTGAAATCCTTTCACTAGGAAAGTAACTAAATAAGAAACATCCTAGTACCTAACAAAGGATGGTCCAAAAGGTTTGTTATGGTCCTATCAACTTAGGGATACCTTACTAATTACCCTAGGTTACCTAATTATTAAATTAGAAACTTAATTATATAATTTTATTGGTAAAAACGGAAACCACTAAGCAATTTCCATCTTTCGATTAAGTCAACTGTTTTTGTAATTCTAGTCAATTTAGGAGGGGTGTTTTTGTAATTAGCTAATTGATTTATTTAATGAAGTTAATTAGTCTATGTTTAATTAGTCAATATCAGTTCCTGAGACCTAGAAACTGATGACTAAAAAAGAAGAGAAACTTGAGAAAAATAGTGACAAAACGCAAGAAAAACTAGAAAAATCTTTTGGTTCTAGTTATGAAATTTAAAAGTATTATTCAAGGTTTTTGTGCAAGGAGATCTTCTTAGATTCCGTTCTACATAAGGTATGAATTTTGTCTCGTGGATTCATTTCTCCATGAGTCTTTGCAAAAGTTTTATGATTTCAAGAATATCGAAATTAGGCTTGTTCCCAATGACATTGTTGAATGTCCATCTCCCTAATTATACTTGTTTTTTATTCTAATATTATGTAGATGTAATATCAAACATGTTGTTGGTATATGGTGCTAATTTATCATTATATGTAGGCTTCTTGACCTATTAATGTCTAATGAGGCTTGAAGATTTGATTCGTATGATTACGGTATTAGTTACATGAGTTAAAGAATGTTGTAAAGCCTAATTGTGTTAGAGAATAGGAAGTTGTGTGAATCATTCATGAAGTATGGTTAATTTTTAATGTTATCTTGCTTAGAATGATGAAATCACTATAGTATATCCATGAAGTTAATTAACTTGGCTAGTGATAACATCATTGTTTGATTTATGCCAAAACAAAATTGGCTAGGAATATATTGTGCAAAAAGTTGATAGAATTGGCTTATTATATATTATTTCATAAAAAATTGGCTGATGATATTCTAATGGCCATTATCTAGTGAAAGTTTGTCTTATGCCAATGTATTGGCTAAGAATATTCTAGATTACCAAAGTATGTGAAAAAATAGTCTATGCCAATAGATTGGCTTACAAACTATTACAAATATATGATAGAAAATTGGCTAATGACAAAGTTATACAAAAATTAAGCATGACCAATGTAACTTTTAATTCATAACCAAGGGTATGCCAATTATTGGTCCAAGTCTCAACATACCCTTTCCCAATGAACTAGAAATATAAGTAAGCATATTGAAGAAAGTTTATAACTTTCTTAAAGAGTGGAATAAAGCTACCAAATGTCATTGATAAGTTAACGTGAGTAATGACATAATTAAAAGTTAAAGAATTATTAAAAGTCACAAGAATGGGGTGTTAAATAATGTGAGACAAGTCTCAGTCACACCTAGACAATCATGTTAAAGATATTCACATAAGATGGTGTTAATAATCATGAAACAAGTCTCATTACCACCAAGATGATAATGTAAGGCTAAATTCACATTTCATCAAGTAAAGAAAGGGATGAACGATTATCCAAAAAGTTAAGTAAAACTCATAACTAGAAGCAATCTTCCATAATGTTTGATTCAACTCTAAAAGTTATAAAGAAAAATAAGTTTAGCAAAGCACCGATAGACTACCAATGAGCTTGTGCCAGCACATGTAAGCCTCGTGAGATGAGGCTACCATCAAGGTGGATAAGTAGTCACCGTGTGTCTCCTAGTCTTCAAACTATGTTGCCAACATAGGAACTAGCCAGTGGATTCCACTTTAGAGAGATCGATTTGATGTGGTTTCACTTTGGCTGGTGAAACAATCCCTTTTTGGTGTGCGACGGACACTAGATTTTATTTTTAGCTCACATCATCTATGTTATTTAAATGCTGAAAGAAAGTTAACGGTTCACTTTAGTCGTGAAACATTTCTTTTTGGTGTGAGGAAGACACTGGACTTGTTTCACTTTAGCCGGTGAACCACCCTTTTTAGTGTGGGGTAGACACTACATTTCATGTTTAGCTTACATGATCTAGGTTGACTTTGATCGGTGAACCACCCATATTCGGTATGGACAGACACTAGATTTCATGTTAGAATGAATAATCACAATGTTAAAGATTTCTTTAAGAATGTAAGAAAGAAAGAAGAAGAAATGTAAGTTCAAAGTGAGCTAAAAAAGCAAGAGCATAAGTATGTCAAATCAACTATGGTTGATAAGAATGAAGTTTTAACAAGTTATTGTCTTGTGCCGAATCAAGATATATGCTCCAATATCTTCATATGAGCAAATGAATAAATCATGGGCATAGCAAAATAAAAATTGGCTTATAATGACTTCTTATATTATGCCAATAAAAGGGAGTAAAACATAATGGCTAATCAATTTCTCAGATTCTTCATAATATGAAAATGATGAAATAAGTGGCCTATCTAATTAAGATTTGATTATAAATACACTCATGACCAATTTAATAAGAATGGAAAAAATAAATTGTATGTAAGGTAGCCAAATCATTTCCTTAGTCTTTTGGATTACTTTCTCGATTCATTGTTGGTATGAGACTACAATGAATCATTTCAGTTGTAAGTAAAATATAGGATCAAAGGAGATCATTGAACTACACAACAAAAAGAAGAAAAAGACTTAAAAATTAACTAAGGCTGGAGAGAAGAGCTCCCGGCCTAAGGGAGCAAATTTCATAAGTTTTGTTAAAGTTTTTCTCAAATTATGTTCATTATTACAAGGTATTATGTTCATATAGAAAATAATTTGTATGGCTTAATTTCATGAGAACATGTAATATTCATAGCATGAATAAGAACTAACGATTTAAGAAATTTAAGTCACTTAACATTCCAGAAATGGCAAGTTGCTTTAGGAAGAGCTTTCCTTGATCATGCATAGTCCTTATGTGTTGATGTGCATACACCCATACTTAGTACAAGTCTGTACTAACCCCATATATTATTACTATTTTTATAGGCACGTACGAGAGCAGATTGAAGACTCATTGAAGCGGTTTGGATAAGCGATCTCCAGACTTTGGTAGGTCCTCTTGAGTTTGATGATGCTATATCTATCAATGTTGTTCAAAGCTTTGTATTAAGATCGTTTGGCAAACTATTACGATATATATTGATTCTTTCATTTGAATTTCTAAATTGATTATAGATGGTTGTTTTGTTCGAGCTCATAAGAATATTATTCTATATAGGAATCATATGAAACCTATGTATACTTCACTATGTTTTAAAAGTTTTAATATATCTGCAAATTTAACTATATGATTGTGATGAAATCTAAGAAGAGGCTTGTATGCGACCTCTAAGAGGTTAACGACGCTTGTTGCCTTCAGATTCCATAATTCGGGTGTGACATAGAACATCACTTGTACTATGGATTGAAACATATGCACTCACAACATAGAAATCATGCTGACATTTGTTCAAAACAATGCAAAGTTTTTTCGAAAAGCCTTCTGCACAACATCAACACATATAGGACAATTATCACATATTCATTAAGACAATAGCATATTCAACACAAATCCAACATCATTTTATATCAACAAACGCATGTATAAGAATTTATGTCAAAACAATACACACAAGACCCTTACTCATAAACCCATCAAGTCTATAAGTGCAAAGACAAATTAAATCCCCATAACCTTACTCATTGAAGCAAACCAAGCAAAGGATCACGTACAATGCCTATTTTTACATAACATAGCAATAAGAGTAGTCATCATCATAGTTTATCAATAATACACCCATAGCAAGTTCATACATACAACAAACATCTTATAGTATTATCAGCATGTAAAGTCAACACATATATTTCATTCACTTTAAATGAGCATAAGAAAATAAGAACATCCTTCTTAGACTTCCCACAAGGCTATCTAGATAAATTCGTAGGTAGAGTCCCATACCCCTACCTAGACTAAGTCAAACCCCTTAAGTCATCCTAGTTAGAGTTAAGTTAATTACTTCATTTTAGTTTCGAGAACATATTGCCTTAAACTACATAGACCACATGTGTTAATATGGACTCCGGTTTCAGTAAACCGTACAGTGAAGGAAGGTGGACTACTTGTCAAGGTAGTACCAAAACATGAACATAACATCTAGGTGGATCCACTAGCTAGTATTCCTATGGGGGCAACATAGTTAAAGAACTAGGAGATGTGTTTGGGACACTTTTTATGCATCATTCATTATAGTCTCCAATATCATGAGTACACTATTCATCCTACCTTCCCTATGTGGTAATAGACACTCCTCACTACTAGTTCACTAGGTGCTAAGCTAGAGTCCCTTTTGAAATGTATTTCTTTAACAATCATAACGGTAAGACCACGAAAATACATAGGTGAACTAGAGCCTAACATATTTTTATTGATTATAGAAGGTCCTTCATAGTTGTAATATGTGGAATCGAGACAGTAGCTAAAGTATAAGGTGCATTTGAGGTCAAACGTCAAGGGCCGACCAAGACGTTCGACGACTAAGTCATCTATATGCGTCATATGTTGTTCTACGTGTGTATGGGTGATTTATGAGTTATTAAGGTCCTTAAATGAGTTATTGCAGCATGTTTAGGAATTTTTTTTATCTTCGTGGAGTTTGGAGGTCAAATGTCCAAGAACGTCCATGATGTTCGAAAGATGTGTCTTGAAGTGACCTTGTGTGTCTAGTCATGTTTTGTCGAGTTTTACGTGTTCCTTCTGGACGAAATTTATGTGAGAGGTTATAAACTCATAGACAATCATTTTTGAATTGGAATGGTTTGGGAAATATACCCCAGGAGCAACCAAGGGTCCTAAAGGAAGGACCCAAATCGTGGTGTCATAGCAGCCCATGACAGCCCAAACCACGAAGATATTCGACGCCCAGTGGGTCAATCCACACCCAGTGGGAGGCATTTAGTCGTTTGGGACTAAGACTAAAAATGAAATCTTCCATTTTCAAGGATCTTACCCAATCGACGGAGGACACCACAGTTTGTTTGTGGACTTACACCCCGTTGAAGGGCAGTCGTCTCTAGGCCGGTGTTCCTGCGCAGGTTCACTGTTAAGATAGGGGTGTTATTGTTATTTTAACCCACTTCCAAATAATGGTATTGGCAGTTTATTAAGGGTCATTTGGGTATTTTAAACATGTAAATAAGTGTTTAACCCTTAGAATTTTTCATTCTTCCAAATCAAAACCCAAAAATCCATTAAGAACTTCCAAAGATTCCATTGAAGTCAAAAATCAAGGAAGATCTTGTTGTGACGTTTTGAGTGGAAATTTGTCATAAAAGAGAAGAATTAGCTACATCCATACATGTATTTTTATCCTTGAAACTCGTTTCATCAACAAGCCCCAAATTCTCAAGATGTTTTCCACATTTTTTAAGTTGAATTGTCCAATGTCGAGATTCTACCATGCGTTCTTCCATCAATTGTTTTTAAACATGTATTATGTATTATATTGATATTTGATTGATGATTATAACCTAAATTACCTCTGAACTCATGAATTTGGATGAACCCTAGTTTTTGACTAAGTTATGGGTTACTTCATATTGATCTAATGTAGATGAATGCTTATGTTGTTTTATGTGGGCTATTCATTGATGTAATAATTGTAATAAATTTATTTCTAGGTTGTATTATATTGATGAATTTGCATTGAATTGACCTAGTTCATCGATTATTGTAGTTTTAATGTTTAATTTTTGTTATGTCCTTTGGTGAGGATCTTGTGTTATCGAATTGAGTAAGTTGACTTTGGATTGAAGTTTTGAGGATGATATGGGGGTATTCTTACCTATTTAATATAATATTATTTTAGTTCTACTTTTATTCTATTGTGATTGGTATGGTCCACTTATGGTGGCGGTGTTATGCGTTTTACTTGTAATTGATGTGGCCTTGTCGGCATTACTTGATGCAATATGATGATCTTCTCCTTTTAGGAAATTACATAAAATCATATTACTATTTGTGTAGTATGAGTTTGTAAATTATAACTATATCTATCTATATATGAAGTCATATATGTGTTCTTCTAAATATGTTGTCTTAGGTGATCATGTAAGACTATGACTTTAACATTATGTGTATAGTGTTAGGGTTGAGTCTTGGTTATTCCTACTTGAATCTATGAGTCTATTTGATTATATTGATGATGTTATTATATTTTATAGGAATATTTGAAGATGTTAGGTTTGAATCTAGGTTCTTCTAGAATGACATGCATTATCGGTAAAAGTGAAGTATGTGGTGTCTTGTCTTTGTTGACTTGTGTCCCTTGCTTGATGTATATATGACTATGAATCTGTAATGTATTGATTTAAGGTGTTATAAATCTTAATTATTGAATGGATGAAAGATACTTAACCTTAAATGAACTTAACAGAGTCTTTTATGTTAAAATCTTGACTTAGTGGTAATGTTAAGACTGTTGAAGTCGTATGCCGTTATGATATCCTTCAAAGTAAAGGAATGATAGACTTAAGGTTAATTTTCTGGAATGAATTCATATTAAGCCTTAGGAAAGTAATCATAAGCTTCTTGTGTCCATTGTGAGGTATCCCTAGTGGACCTTCTTTGGTAGGGTAAATGTAATTGGATTATGAACTTGTTGTGGACCCCTTTTATGTGAACCAAATGTGTGAATTACTCTATGATAAATAAGTCTAGCACCGAGGGATATGTTAAGGGGATGTAGTTCTAGTTAAAGAGTGAGACTAGATTACAAAGTATGCTCTTTATATTTCTTAATCATGTGCCTACTTGGGATGTGTCTAAGTTCTAACCATGGCAAGTAGAACAAACTTATCGGAGTAGGATCGAACTCCGGATTCCATGTCTTTCTATCATGATATATGTTGGTTTTCTCCTATTCTCATCATATGGAATACCTATTAGCATTAGAGAAGTTTATGAGGTTTAAGTGGTGGTATGGAACGCTATCTAGACATGCATTATAGACTTTAAAGATGTTACTTGGAGTTTCTTGATCTTTTCTAAGACCATTACTTGAATGTCCTTTATGTGATGTATGAGTCTCTTAATTAACTAATGTAATAATGACTTATGTTATAAAGTATGCAAATAGAATAACTACCTAATCGAAAGCGACTTAAGGATTCCTTAGCTAAAGTATTAAGAGGGCAAAAGAGATGATTTCTTCGTGTCTTTTGTTTGGAAGTCTTGAGGATGACTCTAGATAGGGAAGATGTTTGATATTGTTTACATGATCTAAGTCTTAGGTAGTCTTAAAGACTAATTAGGTTATATTGTAGAGGTCAATCATGGACGTTACATTTTTCATTTACTTAAGTAGATCTTTTGATAACCTTTGGAATGAGAATGTCATATCATCTATGTGTTAGAATGTTAAGTGAGAATGATTCGTTACTAGGGAGTCTGTAGGATCTTCTAAGTGTGTGTGTAAGGGATTATATGGGCAGTTGTTTCACAAGTCACTCAAGTGAGACTTATAGTCACCTTTGGTAGATCTTACCTTGATGTTTATGATACTTTGTAAGTATGCATGTGAGTTAGTATAAGTGATCTTAAGGGTCGTTTAGGCAAATCTAGAGAGGGTGTATGAGCGGTATCTCTTTGTGTGACTTAAGTTAATCATAGGATAGATTTTAGTGGGATAACAACATGCTAGAAATTGGTTAATATGAAAGGAACTGAATTTACGATAACGGTGAGGTACTTCACTCTACAGTAAATTAAAAATACTGTAAGATAGGTTCTAAAATGATGAATTGTTGTTTAAATATTTTTCTATATGTTTGTAAGTGGTAAAATATTGTTCTTATGATTATAATATGCTTTTTAAAAGAAAAGATGTATATTTCCAATAAAAGTTCCTTTTCATGATTTTTATGCATAATGTCATACTTAGTACATGTGGTTGTACTAACTCCATGATTTTACATATCTATATAATTCATGGTAGGTGGGGAGATATTTGGAATGAAGAATTTGACCATAGAATCGTTCAAGAGAAGTTGAAGTACGTCTTTATTTGACAACAGGGCATGTATGTCTTTTATGTTTTCCATTTGAAGTATTCTAATAGACTTGGTATTTCTATATTCGTATTTTGTATGGGTCGTGTCCCAAGTACTCTTGTGTCTTAAGATTATGAGATTAAGACATAGTATTTCCTATTACTTTATATGAAAGAGTTTTTAAAGTCTAGGATATATTTAGTGAAAATATTAATTATGCACTACTTTTAAGTATATTTATGTGATGAATGATATTGAAGAGCTTGTACAAGACCTCCGAGAGGTCAGTTCACAGGTTGTGATCCGAGATTGCCCTTAACTTCTATGGTGTGGTTTTGGGATGTGACAATCTTGTTGTGCAGCATAGGTTGTGAAAGTAGTATTAGGAATCGAAAAGTCTCATTAACTCACGTCTAGTAGAATCTTGACAATCGGTGTGAGTCACGACACATGTATGGGCAAGAGGCTATAGGACAATAGGGTTTCCCTTCTTTTCTACTCCTATGTCATATTGTAGAGTAATTGTTATGTATATCCTTCTTAATATGTTTGATTGTGTTTCTAGGGATGTATACTAGAATGATGGCTGCTAGAATGTTGGAAGAGGAGAGGGTGAATAAGGAGGTAATGAGGTGCCCAATTGCCTCCCCAAGGTGATCATACTCCTATTGTGGAAGGAGGTAATTAGGTGCCGGTGGTTCTTCAGGACTTGACTACTCAAGAGAAGCTTTTCATGGTTTATCCCGAGCCGTGACTACTCAACTGAATTTGAGTATGATGCCTAGGGAGAATGTCGTAGAGCAATATGACCTCTGGGTCAAGAGAATTCATGAGGATGAATCCTCCTATTTTTCGTGGATATAAGGTGGGGGAGGATCCACAAGATTTTCTTGATAGGGTGTATAAGAAGTTGAGTTCTATGGGAGTTACATGTAGGGATAAGGCGGAGTTGGCCTCGTATTAATTGCAGGATTTTCTCAAATATGGTACACTCAATGGATGGATAATAGGACGGCCATAATATCGTATTGAGTGGGTATAATTCAAGGAAGTTTCTCTTGGTAAGTACTTTCTCCGAGAGAGGATAGAAGTTAAGATGGCGGAGTTTATCAATTTCAAGCAATGTCGTATGAGTGTTTAGGAGTACTCTTGTAAATTTTCAATTTTTTCTAAATATGCCCCTTTTCTTGTGTCTAATCCATGAGGTGAAATGAGTCGTTTTATAAAGGGAGTAGAAGACTTAGTGATAGAGGTATGTTGTACCACAATGCTAGTTGATAATATGACCCTAGCTAGACTCATGATGTATGCACAATCGATTGAAGAGTTTAAACTTAGGAGGAGAGATAGAATCATTAAAAGGTGTGGTGCTAATTATCAATAGTAATCTAGGTTTAAGATGAGGACTAAAACTCAAGAAGAACCTAAGAGTGTTAAGGTGAAATAGGAGAAAGGAGGTGATTCTGAAAAGGTCAAACCTACTTGTTCCAAATGTGGCAAGAAACATTATGGTGAGTGTATAGTGGGTACCTGGAGTTTTTTTGGTTGTGCTAAGGAAGGACACACGGTGATATACTATCCTACGATTGCTTGTAGAGGAAGAGAGGGTAAGAAAGTTACTCCTAGTGTTTCAAGGGATTATGCTCCTAAAAAGAGGTGTTTCTATGCACTCCAGTCTTGAAGAGAGAAGCCGGATGAGAGTGATGATGATGTTGGTAAGTTCTGTTTCTCTTGTTTTAACATGATTTTCTTCTATGTGAGGGAGTGTGTTTAGAAGATGGGAAAGAAAGTCCTACAGGTTTTTGCATGTGCATGGTGTTTAGGAGTTTGGTTGAAATTTAACTTCATAAACTTCTTGCATTGTCTATTTTATGAAGTTAATATTGTATTTTTAAATGTGTTTCTATGATGTTACTTTGAATATTATTATGTTCAGATCATGAATTTCCTAAAAGACGCATTTTTGAAAAATTTGTAAAATCACAGTAGCATTAAAACACTTTACTGTTAAAATTTTAGAAAATTGACTAATTGATTATTTGGTCTAAAGTTGTTGTAATATGGTTATAAATGATGTATATAAGAAATATATTAATTATAAAATGAGTTTTTACTATTTGGAATGAAGCATGTGAGTTTTGTAGCATAATGCTTTATAGAACTGTCTTATAGTTTTTTGTTGTGGTAGGAATCTCTCGACTATGTGAAATTGGTATTTTCTTCTTAATTTTTTGTTGTATGTACTATTTATCAGCTTCTAGTTGAATCTCTATTCTTGGAGGTGTTCGAAGAGTGGCAAGTGTCATTCAAGGACAAATGTTGTCAAAGTGGGGGAGATTGGAAGACCCCAAAAATGACTGAGATGAACTAGATACTAACATGTTGGTATTGAAGGTGTTAGGTCCTAAGTAGTTTAAATATGTGTTATAGAGGTAGTAGCGAGAGTTTTACGTTCATTTAAAATCAAAGGTCAAATGGCCGACTAAGAAGTTCGATGACTAAGTCATATGCCTCATATATTGTTCTACGTTTGTTTGTGTGATTCATGAGGTTATAAGGTCCTTAAATAATTTATTATAGCATGTATAGCCAGTGTGTCAATTTTTGTGGAGTTTGGAGGTCAAACGTCCAAGAATGTCCATGAAATTCGAATGATATGCCTTTAAATGACCTTGTGTGTCTTGGCAGGTTTTATCAAGTTTTACGTGTTTGTTTTCTATGAATTTCTTGTGAGAGGTGATAAAAAAATATAAATTCATATTAAGGTTGGAAACGTAAGGGAAAACATCCCAAATGACCAACCAAGGGTCCTTGAAAAAAAAAACAAAGCTTTGTGCCAAGGCTGCCCAATACTGCCCAAACCACGGAGCCAGTCGATGCCTAGTGGGTAAGTCGACACCCAATAGGTTGAATGTCATCGTTTGGGACTTAGACTTGGAAGAAAAGATTCCATTTTACAATCTATGGCCCTATCGGCAGATGACAACACAGTCTACTTGTGGATTGACTCCCGTCGATGGGCAGTCGTCTGTGGGCCTGTGTTTCTGCGCAGGTTCACTGTTAAGTTACGGGTGATATTGTAATTTCACCCGACATACAAATAATATTATTTTTTGATTATTAAGGGTCTTTTGGGTATGTTAAACATCTATATAAGTGTTTAAAACTCAGAATATTTCATTTTTCCAAATGAAAACCCCAAAATCCCTTAGGAACTCCCATATACTCCATTGAAGTCCAAAATCAAGGAAGAGCTTTTTGTGAAGTTTTAAGTGGAAATTTTTCATCAAATTGAAGAATTAGGTTCAGCAAGGTCTGGCTTTTGATCCTTAAAACTCATTTCATCATGGAGCCCAAAATTCTTAAGATGTTTTTTATGTTTTAGAAGTTGAATTGTCCAATTTCATGATTCTTACATGGGTTCTTGCATCAATTGTTTTAAACGTCTATCATTGAATCAATTGATTTTGTATCGATGATTTTAACCTAAATTCCCTATGAACCTATGAATTTGGATGAAGCCTAGTTTTTGACTAAGTTGTGGGTTACTTGATATTGATCTAACGTTGATGAATTCTTATGTACTTTTATGTGGTCTATTCATTGATGTAAAAATTTTAGTAAATTTATATCCAGGTTGTATTAGATTATGAATTTACATTAAATAGACCTAGTTCATTGATTTAGGTAGTTTTTATGGTGATTATTTGTTATGGCCTTGGGTTAGGGTCTTGTGTTATCGAATTGAGTAAGTTGACTTTGTATTGTAGTGTTGAGGATGATGTGGGGGTCTTCTTTCATATTTAATTTAATTTGATGTTAGTTATACTTTGATTCTATAGTGATTAGAATGGTCCAGTTATGGTGGCGGTGTTATGTGATTTACTTGTAATTGATGTGGTCTTGTCGGGGTTACATTATCTAATACGATGAAATTTTCCGTGTTGTAAACAACTTGAAGTAATATGACTATTTTTTTAGTTTTATTATATGAATTATGACAATATATATCTACATGTGAAGTCATACATGTGTTCTTTTATTTATGTTGTGTTACGTGATCATGTTAGAATATGACTTTGACATTATGTATAGTGTTAGGGTTGAGTCTTTGTTATTTTTACATGACTATATAAGTCTATATTGATTAAATTGGTAATGTTATGATAGTATATAGGATGAATTGAAGATGTTATGTTTTAGTCTAGGTGCTTCTAGAATGACTTGCATCATGGGTAAAAGTGATGTATATGGTGTCTTGTCTTGGTTGACTGTCTTTTCTTGTTTGATGTATATATAACTATGAATATGTGATGTCTTGATTTAGGGTGTTAGAAATCTTAGTGTTGAATGTATGAAAGATAGGTGACCTTAAATGCACTTAAGAGAGTCTTTTATGTGAAAACCTTGACTTGGTGGTAATGTTAAGATTGTTGAAGTCGTAAGTCGTAATGGTATCCTTCAAAGTAAAGGAATGATATACTTAAGGTTAATTTGATGGAAGGGATCATATTAATCCTTATGAAAGTCATCATGAGCTTGTTGTGTCCATCTTGAGGTAGCCCAAGTGGACCTTCTTTGGTAGGGTAAATGTGATGGGGCAATGAACTTGTTATGGTACCCTTATAGGTGATCCTAATGTGTATATTACTCTATGATAAAGAAGGGTAGCTCCAAGTGAGTCTAGTAAGGGGTAGTAGTTCTATTTAAAGAGTTATACTAAGTTACAAAGTATGTTCTTCATATTCCTTAACCATCTGCCTATATTGGATGTGTCTAAGTTCTAGCCTTTGTAAGTACAACAACCTCATCAGAGTAGGATAGAACTCTGGATTCCATGTCTTGCTATCATTGTCTATGTCATTTAATTCCTATTCTCATAATACGAAAAACCTATCAGCATTAGAAAAGTTTATGAGGTTTAGGTGGTGGTATGGGATGCTATCTGGACATTGCACAATAGACTTTGAAGATGTTACTTGGAGTTCCTAGGTCTTGTCTAAGACAATCACTTGAATGTCATTTATGTGATATATTAGTCTCTTCATGAACTAATGAACTAATGACTTATGTTATAAAGTATACAAATGGAATAAATACCTAATATAAAGGGACTTAAGGATTCCTTAGATAAACTGTGAAGAGGGAATAAGAGATGATCTCGTCTTGTTTTATCGTTGGAAGATGTTATGTGTGCTGTGCATGATCTAATCCTTAAGTAGTATTTAGGACTATTTAGGTAATACTTAAGAGGTAAATCATGGATGTTATAATTTTTATTTACTTAAGTAGGTCATTTGATAGCCTTTGGAAGGAGAATCTTATATAATCTATGTGTTGGTGTGTTAAGTGAGGATGATAATATTCTATGGAGTCTATAGTATCTCTTAAGTGTGTGTCTAAGGGATAGTATGGGCGGTCACTTCATAACTCACTTAAGTGATACTTAGAGTCACCTTTCGTAGAACAATATCACCTTGATGTTTATGATGCTTGGTAAGTATGTATGTGACTCACTATGAGTGATCTTAAGTGTCGTTTAGGCATATCTAGAGAGGGTGTATGGGTGGTCTCTCTTGGTGTGACTTATGTTAAACATAGAATAGCTTTGAGTAGGATAATAACATGCTATAAAGTGGTTAATATGAAAGAAAGTTAATTCACTATGACAGTGAGGCATTTCACTGTACAATGAATTTAACTTCTTGATAGATGAGTTATGAATTGTTGTTTAAATATTTTCCTTTTTGTTTCTATGTGGCTAAAAGTTGTTCTTATGATTATACTATGTTTCTAAATGAAAAGATGCATATTTCCAATAAAAGTCTATTTTATGATTTTTATGCATAATGTCATACTTAGTACATGTGGTTTTACTAATGCCGTGGTTTGATCTATCTATATAGTTCTTGGTAGGTGAGGAGCTAATGGGAAGGATACCTGGACCATAGCGTCGTTCAACAGAAGATGAAGTATGTCCTCATATGACTCGAGGGCTTATATGTCTTATATGTTTTCAGTTTGAAGTATTGTAATAGATAGCATTTCTGTATTTGTATTTCTTATGGGTCGTGTCCCAAATATTCTTGTGTCTTAAGATGATGAGATGGAGACTTAGTATTTCCTATTACTTTATATGAAAGAGTTTCTAAGAAAAATGAAATGTTTAGTGAAAAGATTTAATTCCGCGCTACTTTTTACTATGTTTACGCGATGAATGTTATGTAAGGACTTGTACAAGACCTCTGAGAGGCCAAGTAGGCCTGTTGCAATCCGAGATTACCCTAACTTCTAGGGTGTAGTTTTGGGATGTGAAAATAACTTAGTTTAGGTCATAGGAGAATAGATCCTTGTATAGTCATAGTCATTATCTCAATAGGAATTGCATGAGAACACCTTTCATAACAATCCTCATATGTGAGATTAGCACATTAACATCATTATGTCTAGCAAGGCACGTAAGTACTTCATAACCAACCTTATATCTTACATCTTAATCATAATATCTCAATCACATATTCAAGACATTTTCACTGCATAATCATCACATACCTACATAACCTAATCACAAGAAATACTTTATTGCACTTCATAACCAAGTACAAGCCAACATAATTGAAGTAAAGATTTAGGATTACTAAGACTTACTCAATCTCCTTTAAAAGCCATCACCATGGTCTTACCATCAAACAACTAATTATATCCAATAATAGGCGTAATAAAATCAATCAATAGTAATTAACACAATTGCTAGGTAAACTACATCAATACAATACAATTCAATACTAGTTCATAACCTAGGGTTAGGGATTTGGGTCAACTTCTTGATCTATTCCACAATCTAGGTTAACTTATCAACGAATAGCATAATTGTATAATAATACATCATAATATAATCGTAGTAATCCATAGAAACTATATGCAATACAATTCAGAAGATCAAATTCGTATTAGAAAGAAACCCATGTAAACTCATATTCTTGGAAACCAAATTTGGAAGAAACCTTTGGGGAATGGAATCCCAAAGGTAAAAGGTTCCCATACCTTTTTATTTGTTTATATTTATGGATAGAAGCACTCTTCTTTTTCAATAATCACCATTCATATACATTCAATGGAGTTTTTCTTTGGGTGTGAGAAAGTAGAGAGAAGGAAGAGCAATTGGCTTTGGAAATTTGGGGGTGTTAAGTTGTGCTTAGACATAGTGTAGGTTACATACTTAACTAACTTATTAACCACCATCTAATCATAATTAAACCCCCAATAAACTAACTTAATTAAATGAACTTATAAAAAGTCACCACTGAAATTGCAAACTCGACCTACGAGACCACGACCTACAGTGGTTAGATCAGTCGACATGCATTAGGACCAACCATACTGTAGGTCCATCGTTTTGCTCTGAGGCCCTGCATTTGGCCACTTTTGGAAGAGTGTCTTACTTTCCAACGAGAGAGGCATTGATTCCCCTTCAATGGAAAGTGTAGCTGGACTATGCCTGCACTATCCCATTTGACAATTTTGGGTCAGAATGAAACGGTCCTCCTCAAGGACCCTTAGGGTGGTCCTTGGGGATTCTTACCGGGATATTTTGACACTATACCTACTCTTCTATGTGTTAGACACTTTTTCCCCTAGACCCTAATCATGTGAGAATGTCATTTTAGATATTCATACAATTATACAATCATGTGTGTGTGCATATAATGTGAGATCTACTTTCACATAACACCTCTAATCACACATGTTCGTAACTTCATTAATCATATACTACACATACATATATATAGGTAATGATGTATAGAAGAACTATCCTTTTCTTAGTCATCAGGAATTTATCCTATTCATATATATGCATGAAGTGTGTGTGAGTGTACATTTTTAAACATGATCACATAATGACTTAACACCTAACATTGAGAAAGACACCCTCTAATGATCACAACACATATCCAACCTATCCTCAAGTCTAAAGTCATACACACATATAGAGCATTAAGGACTATAGAGTACACACACTCACATTACGTCATAGGATACACTAACATATTAAACATTAGAAAAGAAGACTCCTAGCATACTTTGATCACACATTCATATAGGGTTCATATAGGTAGTGGTCATGCCATAAGAATATTCATTATTATTAGCCATAGTAGATCACTCTTAACCCTAACATGATCATTACATATACATAACATCATCCACACATCTAAATCATACAACTAGTTTGGAAGACTATTCACATACTTCACATAACTTTAATTCACATAGAACATGATATTAGAATCAAGGTTAAATCCTTCAACTTCCTAAACATGGAAATCATCATATCCATTCATCTTAAATATTATGCCTTTAAGGCCATGATCATCACACAAATACATGTACAAGAACGTAAACACCGCCACCATAAGTACACCATACCAAACAATGTCGTTCAAGACCAATTAAATGTACATTATAATATAAATAAGAAGAAATAGGTAAGCTTACTAAATCTCCAACGTAATTGTCCTCTTGATGAATTCTTAAAAATTCATAATCAGTTGATATAGATAAGACAAATATTAATCAATATAACATAATCGAAAAACAATTGAATCACAGTTTGATCAATAACAAAAGACTTATAATACTTATAATCGGAAATGATAAACATATAATGGTTTTTTCATGGAATTGGATTGAAAATCATGTCAAAACCGTATATTAATCACATCTTCAACATTAGAATGCTTTTAATATCACATTAACAATGAACTCATGGATAGATTTAAAGATAAGATTTTTCACTTCGAATAATGTTTGAAAATTATTTGAAAGGACACCATAGATGAATGGTTATCTAGGGATGAAGGATTACCATATCTTCCATTATATAGACCACGAAAATTTGAGGATGAAGCTCAAAGAATTCACCTTCATAGCTTGTTATTGAGCTTGGTCTTCAAAGGGGGTTTCAGGATAGTTTTTTTTTAGAGGAAAATATTTGTTTTGAAGAATGAACTCTATATTAGAGTAGAGGATTATCTACTAACTTAAAATTCCTAAGAAGAATAGGCTGAGATGTAGTCATGACAATTGAATGTTTGAGGTTTGTTTTTTCCTGATAGATAAATAGGGGTCATTTTGCAGGATCATAATGATAAGAGAAGAGATAGGATAAGAAAGTGCTTACTTTATATCATATATTGCGCAAGCTTCAGAATTTACATAGGAGAAGTAAAAACATTTGATGAAAAATTAAAAAGTGTCTTGTTATTTTTCTTTGTGTTTTTCTTCTCTATGGATAAAGTCTTAAATAGACTTGAAAAGATAAGGGAAATCTGAAAGCTCTTCTTCTGATTTGCTATTGATTTCCGTCTGTTGCTTTTGATAAAGCAAAGTATTTTGTTTTCTTTTGAAAAACATCTTCACCTTTATCTTTTTGATAAAGTTATGTCTTCCATTTTGTCGGCCATAATTGTTGGAAATGCTTTGTTTTACTATTCTTTGCGGGTATTGACAGAGTCCAGTTAATAATTTAATCAAAATGAAATTCCGTCTCTTTGAGACTCTTCCTTTTCTCTCTAGATAATTCCAGCTCTATGAGCCTCTATCTGAAAGACTAGTTATTCCAGAATTTAATACCCTCGACTAGTGATTAATCATAAATAAGATCTAAATAAGACTGTGCCAAAAGTTTAGGTTTTAACATGTCTCCATTATCGTCACTTTGAGAGGACGAAGCTTATTCAAGGAGCTTCATTATAGGTTGTTCATTATCTTCAGAGTCTAAGTCTAACAAGGCCTTTTGTAGTATTATCTTCACTACATTCTTAGATAAAGAATTCTGGGAGATCTTCTAAAGATCGATTGTTTAATGGCTGCAGCTTCTTTTGGAGCTGGAGACCATCCTTTAATCAGGACTTCTCTTGACAAGTACTTGATCCTGTCAAATTATGCAATACAGAAAGTCCAACTAATAATATAAGAAATTCTTCTTTTAATAAAATATTTACATATTTTTATGTTCTCTGGGAGAGAAGATATGTCTTGATCAAGCTGAAAGTGACTGAATTTTTCAGCAAAGTTTTTTGGCAAAACTTGTATGTTTCCGCCAAAACAGTTACACCATTTGTAAAACATCTCGAGATAACTCTGTTGGTCACTTGTAGACTATATTTGACAAACCACGTGTCAGAAGTTGGCCTAAGGTATAAGAAGTTGAACAAGATGATCTGTAGTCATGCTAATTGAATGTTTGAGGTATGTGTTCTCTTGATAGATTAATAGGGGTGTGCAAGTGATCTTATGCTAAAAGAACAGCTTAAGAAAGATCAAAAGTTTTCAGTTTACGAGCTTGGTAGCTTCTGTCAAGACTTTGGATTTCCAATTATTAAACAGCCTTCGGGAAGGAAGGTTTCTAAGAAAGAGCGATCTGGAAAATCGCTTGATCGTAAAAAATACTGTAAAAAGAAAAACCGCTTTAAAAGGGGAACTAAACCAACTTCTCAAAAGGATAAATGTTGGACTTGTGGCAAAGAAGGACATCAGTCTCCTGATTGTGCCAAAAACAAAAGAAAAAGGAAGAAGATCAACCTTCTAGAAGTAGATGAAGAAACCATGAAACAATTTCTCTCTATCTTAGACGAAGAAGGGTCAGGAACTGAACCCTCTTCTTATAGTGAAACTGAATACAAAGAGTTTCTTAGTGTAGATCAAAACACAGATGGCAGTAGCTTAGAGTGCAACTTTCAAGGAGCCTATTGCATATGCAACACTCAGTCTATAAGGGTTATCTCTGAAGATTCAGCTTAAATCTTATTTGCAATAATTGAGCATATCAAAGATGATTATTCTCGAAGAACTAAACTATTTGACCTTCAAAAACTAGTTAGTAACCGAAAAGATAAAGAGGTTACTACAAGTATAACTCATTTTATTATGAAGCAGATTATAAATAGATTTTACAATTAGAAGGATGAACATTCTATAAATGAGCTCCGGTCAGAAGTCAATCTCCTTAAAGAAGAAATCAGAGAAGTCAAATCTAGACTTCATAAAATCGAAATAGAGGCCCTAGCAAAGCAACTCCTTAAAGAAGCCAAAGGAACATCCAAAGGAAAAGTCCCGACTCATTCAGATAATGAAGAAAATGGTTCCGAAGGATATCCTTCTCACGGTTATGAAAGTGAGGTAGGTGTAAACATGATTACAAAAGTTAGACCCCAAAGTTCTCACATCCTTATTAAATTAGTCATTAATAATATTTTTGTTCTTAACAAAATTGCATTGTTAGACAGTGGTACAGATAGAAATTGCATTGTTGAAGGTGTAATCCCTACTATGTTTCTTGAAAACGGAACCACCAAGCTATATAACGCAACTGGTGAGCGTATCCTTATTAATTATAAACTATCCAATTCCCATATTTGCAATAATGGTATTTCTCTTTCCAATGACTTCGTTATTACTAAAAATATTAACAAAGAATTCATTATAGGAATTCCTTTTAGCACTCAGATTAAACCTTATATTTCAGATTTTGATTCTATCAAAACAAAAATTTTGGGAAAATAAATTTCATTTACTTCTATAAAAACACTTTCTCTTTAAGAAAGCAAATCTTTACACAAACAAATCGCTTTCAAAATAAACAAGATTTGTTTTCTTAAAGAAGATATCAAAAATAAGAAAATTGAGCAAATCTTAAAAACCTCGGAAATGAGGGCTAAAATTGATGATCTTCAAAAAACATTTGTAAGAGAGATTTGGTCTGAATTTCCTAATGCTTTTTAGGCCAGAAGACCCACATTATAGATTTACCATATATTAATGGTTTTGTTGAAAGGGCCATTTGAACAAAAGCTAGGCCTATTCAGATGAACCATAAACTAATGGAAATCTGCAAAAAAAAAACTCTCTTTTGGCTAATAATATTATTAGACCTTCTAAATCTCCTTGGAGTTGTTCAGCAGTCTATGTTAACAATGCAGCTGAGCAAGAATGAGGTTCTCCAAGACTTTTTATAAATTAGAAGCTTTTAACTGCAGCTTTGAAATGGATTCGCTATCCAATTCAAAATAAAAGAGATATTTTAAAGTGAACCTTCAAGGCTAATGTTTACAACAAATTTGATTTGAAATCATGTTTTTGGCAAATTCAAATTTCTGAAAATGATAAATAGAAGACTACTTTCAATGTCCCATTTGGACAATTTAAATGTAATGTCATGCCTTATGGGCTTAAGAATGCCCCTTTTGAATTTAAAAATATAATGAATTCCATCTTAAATCACATTAGAGATATCAATTGTATATACTGATGATGAATTAATATTTTCCGAGGACATTGATTCTCATTTCAAACATCTTAATGTTTTCTTCAAAAATAATTAAGCACAATGGTTTGGTCATTAGTGCTAAGAAAATAAAATTATTTCAAACACAAATCAGATTTTTAGGTCATGATTTGTATCAAGGTACCTATAAACCCATTTGTAGGGCCATTGAGTTTTCTGAAAAAATCCCTGATATTCTTGATAAAAACTCAGTTGCAAAGGTTCTTAGGAAGCATTAATTAT
Organism: Solanum chmielewskii; assembly: GCA_027704785.1. Taxonomy (NCBI): domain Eukaryota; kingdom Viridiplantae; phylum Streptophyta; class Magnoliopsida; order Solanales; family Solanaceae; genus Solanum; species Solanum chmielewskii. Next base: position 24,644,156 of record JAKWIX010000326.1, read on the forward strand.
ATTGCCGACTTTGTACCTAAAGTAAGGCAAATTTGTAAGCCTCTCTTTGACAGGTTAAAGAAGGATCCGCCACCCTAGACTAAAGAACATACTATATCAGTTGTTCTTCTTAAATCTATGGTTAAAAGACTTCCTTGTCTAGGTATTTCTTACCCGGACTATTTCATGATCGTTGAAACGGATGCATCTGATATAATATACGGTGGTATCCTCAAAGAGAGAAGAACCCCATATTCATAAGAACAACTAGTTCGTTATACCTCAGGAATCTGGAATTCAGTGCAAAAGAATTATAGTACTGTTCATAAACAAGTTCTTTCTATAGTTCTCTACATCACTAAATTTAAAGATGATCGTACTAATAAAGAATTCTTGCTTAGAGTAGATTGCAAATCTGCTAAAGAAATTCTGTAAAAAGATGTTAAAAATCTTGTTTCTAAACAAATTTTCGCTAGGTGGCAAGCCTTATTATCCAGCTTTGATTTTAAAATTGAAGTTATTAAGGGAAAATATAATTCTTTGCCAGACTTTCTAACACGAGAATTATTGCAGGGAAAAACATCATGAGGCCCTCTTCAAGAGTCATCACAGGGAGCCCTTTCAAAAATAAGTGAAAGAGTCCTGAAGGACAACCTTCAGCAAAACCATTTGCCATCAGGCCATCATCAAGTGACCAAAACAAATACTCAGCTTTGGCAAGCTTATCACCCATAAAGCCAGCCTTTTCAATAACTCCTTTTCCTCTTTGCCTCCAAGCTGCAATAAACCTTTCAAACAGATTGTTGAACCATGTTCACACTCACCATTAGCATGCTAGATACTCTTCCCCCAAACTAAAGACTCTTACACCATGAAAGTTCCAGAGAGCTTCAAAGAAGCAGTTGCACCGACTACTGCTTCAACTACAGATAAAACTCCAAAGGTGAGAGAATCCTTTGAAATAATCTCTTTGCAGGTCTACCAATATTAGCCCTTGACAAAGAATATGAGAATTTTGAGGTAAAGCATCCTGTCAAACCTCTATTTTTAAATACAAATTACGTGGATACTGATAATCCACTAAAAAATAAAATACTTTGAGTTTTTTCGTGTTGATACCTGTTCAATTGAAGTTGAACACAAACTTATGATAGCTCTGATACCATTTTGCAGGATCATAACAATAAGAGAAAAGATAGGATAAACAAAAGCTTACTGCTTATTATATATTGTGGAAGCTTCAGAATTTATAGAGGTGAAGTAAAAACACATAGAAACACAACAGCACACTTTGAAATTTTTCGTCAAATGTTTTTACTTCTCCTCTGTAAATTCTGAAACTCGTTTGCAAGATAATAACGATAAGAGAAGATATAGGTTAAACGATTGCTTATTTGATATTATATATTGTGCAAGCTTCAGAATTTACAGAGGAGAAGTAAAAACATTTGATGAAAAATTACAAAGTTTCATGTTGTTTTTCTGTGTGTTTTTCTTCTCTATGGATTATGTCTTAAATAGACTTGAAAAGATAAGGGAAATCTAAAATCTCTTCTTCTGATTGGCTATTGATTTTTGTCCGTTGCTTTTGATAAAGCAATGTATTTTGTTTTCTTTTGAAAAGCATCTTCACCTTTATCTTTTTGATAAAGTTATGTCTGCCATTTTATCGGTTATAATTGTTGGAAAAGCTTTGTTTGACCATGCTTTGCGGGTCTTGACAGATTCCACTTAATAATTTAATCAAAAGGAAATTCCATCTCTTTGAGACTCTTCCTCTTCTTTCTAGATAATTCCAACTCTATGAGCCTCTATCAGAAAGACTAGTTATTCCGGAATTTAATACCCTCAACTAGTGATTAATAATAAAACGGATCGAAATAAGACTGTGCCAAAACTTTTGGTTTTAACATGTCTCCTTTATCGTCACTTTGAGAGGACGAAGCTTATTCAAGGAGCTTCATTATAGGTTGTTCATTATCTTCAGAGTCTAAGTCTGACAAGGCCTTTTGTAGTCTTATCTTCAGTTCATTCTTAGATAAAGACTTCTGGGGAGATCTTCTAGAGATCGATTATTTAATGACTGCAGCTTCCTTTGGAGATGGAGACCATCCTTTAATCAGGACTTCTCTTTACAAGTACTTGATCCTGTCAAATTATGCAATACAGAAAGTCCAACTAATAATATAAGAAATTCTTCTTTTAATAAAATATGTACATAGTTTTATGTTCTCTGTTAGAGAAGATATGTCTTGATCTAATTGAAATTGACTGAATTTGTCAGCAATGTTTTTTGGAAAAACTTGTATGCTTCCGCCAAAACAGTTCCACCATTCGTAAAACCACCTCGGGATGACTCTCTTGGTCACTTCTGGACTATATTTGACAAACCACGTGTGAGTAGTTGGACTAAGGTAGAATAAGTTGAACCAGGCTAATCTGTAGTCATGCCAATTGAATGTTTGAGGTCTGTGTTCTCTTGTTAGATTAATAGGGGTGTGCAAGTGATCTACTTTAGAGTAAGCAATACAATCAGGATAAGAGTTATCATTAAGTTTGTGTTCAACTTCAATTGAACCGGTATCAACCAGAATAAACTCAAAGTATTTTCTTGTTTAGTGGATTATCAGTATCCACATAATTTCTAGTAGAAAATAAAGGTTTGACAAGATGATTTACCTTAAAATTCTCATATTCTTTGTCAAGGGCTAATATTGGGGAGACCTTCAAAGAGATGATTTCAAAGGTTTCTTTCACCTTTAGAGTTTTATCTGTAGTTGAAGCAAAAGTCAGTGCAACCGCTTATTTGAAGATCTTTGGAACTTTCATGGTGTAAGAGTCTTTATTTTATGGAGGAAGAGTATCTGGGTACTCCTGATGGTGAGGGCGAACATGGTTCAACAATCTGTTTAAAAGGATTATTGGAGCTTGGAGGCAATGGAGTTGCTGAAGGTTTTCCTTCAGGACTCTTTCCCTTATTTTTTAAATGGCTCCCTATTATGTCTCTTGAAGAGGGCCTCATGATGTTTTTCCCTGCAAGAATGCTCGCGTTTGAAAGTCTGGAAAAGAATTATATTTTCCGTTAATAAATTCAATTTGAAAATCATTGCTGGATAATAAGGCTTGCCACCTAACGAAATTTTTTTTAGAAACATGATTTTATCATCTTTCTGCAGAATTTCTTTAGCAGATTTGCAATGTACTCTAACCAAGAATTCTTTATTACTAAGATCATTTTGAAATTTAGTGATGCAGAAATCTATAGAATGAATATCTTTCTTAACAGTACTATAATTCTTTTGCGCTGAATTCCAGATTCCTGATGTATAACGAACTAGTGGTTCTCATGAATCTTGTGTTCTTCTCTGTTTGAGGATACCACCATATCCTATATCAGATGCATCCGTTTCAACGATCATGAAATAGTTGGGGTTAGAAATACCTTGACAAGGAAGGCTTTTAACCATAGATTTAAGAAGAAGAACTGATCTAGTATGTTCTTTAGTCAAAGAGAGGTTTACAAATTTTCCTTACTTTAGGGATAAAGTCGGCAATATAATTAAGGCTTCCTAAGAACCTTTGCAACTGAATTTTATCAACAATAATATCAGGGAACTTTTCAGAAAACTCAATGGCCCTGCAAATGGGTTTATTGGTACCTTGATACAAATCATGACCTAAAAATCTGATTTGTGTTTGAAATAATTTAATTTTCTTAGCACTTTTGAACAAACGATTGTGCTTAATTATTTTGTAGAAAACTTTAAGATGTTTGAAATGAGAACCAATGTCCTCGGATAATATTAATACATCATCAATATATACAATTAAGATATCTCTAATGTGATTAAAGATGGAATTCATTATATTTTGAAATTTAGAAGGGGCATTCTTAAGCCCAAAGGCAGGACATTTCATTCATATTATAAAAAACGGGACATTGAAATCAGTTTTATACTTGTCCTTTTCAGAAATTTGAATTTGCCAAAAACGTGATTTCAAATCAAATTTGCTGTAAACATTAGCCTTGAAGGTTCTCTTCAACTGATCTCTTTTATTTGAAATTGGATAGCGAATCCATTTCAAAGTTGCATTTAAAGGCTTGTAATATATAACAAGTCTTGGAGAACCTCGTTCTTGCTCAGCTGCATTGTTAACATGGAATGCTGAACAAATCCAAGGAGATTTAGAAGGTCCAATAATATTATTAGCCAAAAGAGAGTTAATTTCTTTCTTGCAGATTTCCATTAGTTGATCGTTCATCTGAATAGGCCTAGCTTTTGTTGAAATGGCCCTTTCATCAAAACCATCAATATATGGTAAATCTATAATGTGGGACTTTCTGTCCTAAAAAGCATTTGGAAATTCAGAGCAAATATCTCTTTCAAAACATTTTTGAAGAACAACAATTTTAGCCATCATTCCCGGGGTTTTCAAGATTTACTCAATTTTCTTAATTTGGATATATTATTTAAGAAAACAAATCTAGTTTATTTTTGAAGCAGTTTGTTTGTGTAAAAATTTGCTTTCTTCAGGAGAGTATTTTTATAAAGGGAAATGAAATTTCCTTTCCAAAAATTTTTGTTTTGATAGAATCAAAATCTTAAACATAAGGTTTAATCAAAGTGATAAAAAGAATTCCTAAAATGATTTCATCGTTAATATTTTTAGTTATAACGAAATCATTAGAAAGACAAATACCATTATTGCAACTCTGGGCATTGGATAGTTTATAATTAATAAGGATACGCTCACCTATTGCGCTGTATAGCTTGGTGGTTCCTTTTTCAAGAAACTTAGGACGGATTAAACATTCAACAATGCAATTTCTATCTTCACCACTGTCTAACAAAGCAATTTTGTTAAGAACAAAAATATTATTCATGATTAATTTAATAAGAATTTGAGAACTTTGGGGTCTAACTTTTGTAATCATGTTTACACCTACCTCAGTTTCATAACCGGGAGACAAAATCCTTCAGAACCATTTTCTTCATTATCTGAATAAGTCGGGTCTTTTCCTTTGGCAGTCCCTTCGGCTTCTTTAAGGAGTTGCTTTGCTAGGGACTCTTTTTGGAATTTGTGAAGTCTAGATTTGACTTCTATTATTTCTTCTTTAAGGAGATTGACTTCTGACCGGAGCTCATTTATAAAAGGTTCTTCCTTTTTATTGTCAAATCTATTCATAATCTGCTTCATACTGAAATGAGCTATACTTGTAGTAACCTCTTTATCTTTTCGGTTAGTAACCAGTTTTTGAAGTTCCAATAGATAACTTCTTCGAGCATCATCTTCTTTGATATGCTCAATTGTTGCAAATAAGATTTCAGCTGAATCTTAAGAGATAACCCATATAGACTCAGTGTCGCATAGGCAAAAGGCTCCTTGACAGTTGCACTCTGAGCTACTGCAACCTGTGTTTTGAGCTACATTAAGAAACTCTTCGTCTTCAGTTTCACTATCAGAAGAGTTTCAGTTCCATGCCCTTCTTCTCTAACATAGAGAGAAATTGTTTCTTGGTTTCTTCATCTACTTCTAGAAGGTTGATCATCTTTTTTTTTCTTTTGTTTTTGGGAAAATCAAGAGACTTATGTCCTTCTTTGCCACAAGTCCAACATTTATCCTTTTGAGAAGTTTGTTTACTTCGCTTTTTAAAGTGGTTTTTCTTTCTAGAGGATTTTTTACGATCATGCGATTTTCCATATCGCTCTTTCTTAGAAACCTTTCTTGCAAAAGGTGGTTTAAGAATTTGAAATCTAAAGTCTTGACAGAAGCTGCCAAGCTTGGAAACTGAAAACTTTTGATCTTTCGTCAGCTGTTCTTTTTGCTTAAGATCACTGCAAAGCTCCATGGATACAATGTTAATAAAACTAATCAAATCACCATAAGAGAGTTGTGAGTAAGGGATCTTACCTTCACACCAATCTCTTATCTTTGACCTTACCTTTTCGTCAAAGCGTGGAGGCAATCCACCAAGGAAACGTTCTTTGAAGTAGTCACTGTTGCAATAAAGATTGTTTAGAATTTCTAAACTTCTATCTTTGAAAATACATGGTTCGCCCACGAAATATTTAGCAATAGTATAGATAAGAGTAGCTGTAGCATTTTCTACTGCCTCTATTGAAGTAGAGGTCTGTCCTCCCTCAGTTTTGACAACTGATTTGTTTGCTACTGCATCAAGAATGTCAACTCTATTTTTATCTGTGAGATAATTGTCCCACAAATTTCTGAGAGTTCCAGTAAAACCTGCTACTAACCTGTTAACAGCCTGCTTGTCCGTGGAATTCTTCCATTTATATGCTGTGACATTCATGCCAATCTCTTGAATTTTTTTATAGATCTGTCCATCTGCCATTCCATCTATATTTCGTTCTGTAACTCCCGTGCCATCTGCAATTCCTTGAGGGTGCATATGGTTTTCTTCGAATTGAACATCAGGAAAAGAGAATCTAGGATAAAAGTTTTTGGAATAGTGTAGCCAACCTTTAGGAGCGCTGAATTTTCCGCACTAAGTAATTTTGAGCTTCGAGAGCTAGTCATTGATCCTTTCAACGATATAGGGAGAGTTATTGAATTCTTCAGAAGGTTTAGAAAAGGCATCAAGAGAGAATTTATGGATACTAAAAAATGGACGGGTTTCTATGTTAAAACCATTTTCTGAAGAACTAGGCTCTGATACCATTTTGAAGGATCATAACGCTAAGAGAAGAGATTCAAAACTTCATACTACAACTAAAAACACTATCCGTAACGACAAGACACCTACCAATATGTTTCTTTCCATAAGAAGCACACCTAGTCCTCTCAAAAGTGTGGCCACAACCTTAGGAACGTTGGTTTTGAGCCCCATCGTTGTTTCCCATGGAAGAATCTTGGTGATAGAACCTCTTCTTAGGTTTTTTGTGACTAGAATCATCCTACCTAGGCCTCTTACCCTCTCTCCTTATCTCCCTAATTGTGGACTCCTCAATTTGTTGTGCATATGCCATGAGCCTAGAAATATCCATGTCATTAAGAAGCATTGCCCACGACACTCTTTCTCCACCAAGCTAGACACTCCCATCAAAAAAAAATTCATCCTATCCCTAGTGTTGGCTACCATTTTTGGGGTATGCTTAGAGAGTTGGGTGAATTTGAGTGGGTACTCTTGCACACTCATTCCCCCTTGACGAAGGTTCACGAATTCAACCATCTTCTATTCCGTCCACTCTAAGGTAAAGAATCTATCTACGAAAGCCTCTTTGAATTCCTCCCAATCAATCAAAACTCTTTCTAAGGGTCTCTCACCCAATCATTGCTCAAACCACACTTGAACCTCCTTTTTGAGTTGGTAAGCAGCTAAGTCCGCTTTCTCCCTAGGGGTCACACCCATAACATATACCACTTTGAACACCTCATCTATGAAACATTGTGGATATTCATACACCTTAGTTCCATGAAAAGTGGGAGGTTTCATCGTCATAAAATCCCAAATTCCAGAAGCGGGAGTACTAGCATTAGGTTCAGGTCAAACATTTTGATTAGGTTGGCAATTAGTTGATAATTGACGACATGATCTTGAGTCGTCATGAGTTCGGTTAAATTCATTAGGGAATCTTTAACTCCGCATTATTCATATCCCCTTCAACAAAAGGAGGTTGATGCATAAGGGGTATTGGGGCACTTGAGGCTTGTGAGGTTCCGGTGGCACTTGAGGTTCTTTAAGGGAACCTCCTCATTTTCTTCCCCTAGGAAACAATATGAACATGGTCAACATGGGGAGGGATCGTCTCATTAGTTACACCTCCCTCCTCCTTGCTAACGGTTGATCTCCTCGTATTCATGTCCTATAAGAACAAAAATACGATATTGAGAAAACACACATTATGTAAGTCAACTCTAAGGCACGACATTAGAATATAGAAAAAAGTGCAACTTCTAGCATATTATAGCCTGTTGTCCATAGATTGATGGCGACTCACACCAATGACCAAGATACTACAAGATGTTGCTAGGGAGACTTTTAGACCCTAAACTATTTTGGATAACCTTATGCTCTGATACAAAGTCTATCATAACCCGAAAGTAACCCCTAGAAGTAAGGAAAACCCTTGGGTCATGACCGGGTGTACTTGACCCTTTGGGATCTTGTATAAGACCTTTAACTATAGTTTATTACATAAGATATGAAAAGTAGTGCGGAATTTAAATTTCTTCACAACATTTAATAAGAAGAAAGTCTTTCATAAATACTTAGAGAATCTCATCATCAAAATCCAAATTAATGACAAAATATAATATCTTTTGGCATGGCCATTTAAATTGAAAGTGAAATACATAATAAGTCTTAATAACAAAATTAGACGCATAGACTATGTCCTCGAATATATGAGGACATACCGAATCTTGAGAGAGTAGATTTTCCAAGCTTGACCTTCAAATGTTCAAAGCCTCCAAGCTATACTTATAGAGTATAGGAAAGTATGGGGTTAGTACAAATAATGTACTAAGACATATGCAAAAACATTCAAAAAGGAACACTTTAGCAAAATAGGATTTCATGCCAAATAAGTAAAACAACATAAAAAAAAATCATTTAACACATAGAAAAGAATTTCCATAATTTTAACAAGAAAGGGAACTTTACAGAAAGCTATCAAAAATTTATAGTAAGGTTTTTCAACATTACGGTGAACTATACTAACTCCAAAATAGTGAACTATTCCTATTCTAAAAGAGTGAACTTCCAAGGCGAAGCAAAGAGAAAATGAACTCATTTTCCGTAAGAGTTTTCCTCACTAAATGCTATCCTGAGACTAACCAAGGTAATACATGAAGGAGGTTCACATATACCACCTTCAATATGCAATAAAGTGGTCCTCAAGACTATCTGTGTTAGGCTTACTCGCTTTGGGAGAACAAGCCCCCACTAAATGACAAGACATTACAAGAACACTCAAACAACACACCAAGACTTCGCTTTCGGAATGCCTACTTATTGAAATGAGTATATAGTGTCCTATATCACCACCTACCCTATGTAGTAAACTCTTTTAAAAGGCTTAGCACCAAGACTCCCCTTTCAGAAGGTTTATTTAGTGCATTGGATAGATAGCGTCCCATACCACCACCTACCCTAAGTAGTACGTTCTTTTAGAAGACTTATTTTATTCAATTCATATAAGACTCACCAAGACTTTCTTTCAAAATGCCTATCTAGTGCAATGGATAAATAGCGTCTCTTTCCACTACCTACCCTAAGTAGTACACTCTCATAGAAGACTTAGAATTTTCATTACTTTTGTGGTGGGGTTAGCTTAACTGACATAGACCATGAGAGCTTGAAATGGAATCCATATATTAACCCCTATTGGATAAGGGATCCTCACTTTCTTATCGTAAGGTCATTCTCTTAGCTTTCACATGAATTTCCCCATAACAAGACCTATGCGGATACATAGATAAAGGATAAGGAGAATGCTACTAAGTAACTCATTCTCTACTAACGAGGACTACTCATCTCAAGAGGTACATCAAAATACACTATCTCAACTCACGAAGTGTAACCACCCCTTCTTAATATCCTATCGGTGCTAGGCATAACCCCCACGAATTCTTACACTTATAAACTGTAGGATAATGATAACTATTGAACACCTCATCTAAACTCTCAAAGTGAATTAGTCCTCCAACCTATCTAAGAATGCTCTTAGGTTGTAATGAGGTTGCTAATAAATATTTCATCTCAACTCACGAAGAGTTTTCACCCCAAAACGGTTTTACTTAACTAAGCTTCATTCATTCATTTAAGTGTGTATGTAAATGTGGGAAAAGCTATCATATCGGCATCATTTTTATAACATTGAATTCTAGGCATGCTTACAACTTCATTCATCATTTCTCAAACACTAGCATGCTCAACATATACACATACTTAAATTAGGTATAATCTAAGTAAGACATACAGTTCAAGCTTCATAACACATATCAACAAGAGCCATCTTCATTATCCCTTCATTTCACACCTTAGGCCTTCAAAGCCATACTCAGAATACACACCAATTATATCCAAATTCATCAAGTAAACACCACAACCAAGAAGGTGGACCATACCAATCAAGACAAATTTATAATAAGAAATATACAATTTATGTAACTCACCATTTAACCAAGCCATCACCAACTATAACTAATTTCTCAATGTTTTATCATAATATGTCCGTTAGGTCATTATCTAAATCATAATAACAACACAAGAAAACCAAAGTTCATACCCTACAGACACATGTTTGTTATACAACTCTTAGGATCACGATAGGACTTTCTTAGATTGTAACATAGGCTCAGGATCAGGTAGGATATATTTAGGTATACTTTAGTGACTTTTGCCCTTCTTGACATATCGGCTAAACATACTATTTTCTTATCATTTTATTTTGCCCAGTTTCTCATATTCTTTCACCTTACTATTTTCCCTTCTTTCTTCATTTGTGTAAGTGACTCTCTTCTTTTTTTGCTTGTATATCTTGTATTTTTTTTTTTCACTTTTAATTCAACTGATTCTTGACTCACTTTACTTTTATTCTTTCTCTCTCTTTGTTCTTTCAACTACACTTTCCAGAGCATTCCACATAATAGTCATCCTCACTTATGGCTTTGCCATGATTCAAAGTACACAATACCCAAAATTGGGTCAGGGACATAAAAAGGGTTGTTTACTGCATTAGCCACCCTCAACTTATGCTTTTGGCATAAGCTGAGGTGCACATGTCTAAGGAGGTACCAAGGCCAACACATTATTTTTAGAGAAGATCAGTTAGGGTGAAAAAAGGTCTAGTTTAAGATCAAATCGTTTGGATCAAAGGAGGATTAATTTCATTTGGTTTTCTTTTATTTAGGATAAAAATGGGCTATATTGAATAAGGGCCTATGATCCTTTCATAATTGTCTATTACAGCTCACTTTTATCACAACTACCCAGGCAAGTTCTAGCTCAGTAAAAATACTGGACTATTCAAATCTTCCTCAAATTCACTTGACATCTCATTACTCTACCATATTATCAGACACCTAGTTCGAATTTTAGACTTAGGGTCATGCAGTGTTGTACCTCTATGTCATGCTTAGAGACACATTTATCAATTACAATGCCTAGTCCTGCATCATTTCCATTTTATCAGGACATCATTTTAGCCATCATGTTTCAGTATTAAACTATGTACACAAGATATAGACATGTCGGTTCAACCAAAAAAATAATCAGTCTAATGGGGAAAAAGAACACAGGCAAGAAAACCCCAAAAGAGGATAGTGAATTGGGATACTTACACTTCACCTGGCACTCACTTTCCATTTACCCCACCCCAAACAAAAAGACATGCAATTGTCCCCAATGCATAAAAAAATTGAAATACAACAGTGGTAGGTGAAGCAAACCTAGGGCGAAAAGCGCCGACGATCACAAGATGGTGGGTCCGATTCCCCGGAACCCACTACCTCTGTAATTTGGACACCCTCAGTAGTGTCCACAGCATCGACAGCACTATCAGCAGTGCCTCCCACTATCTCCACATTTTTAAAGGTAAATGCCCCAGTAGCTAACTCTACTGCCCTCATCTGACGCGCGTCCTCATCAGTAAGCGAGGCTCTCCTCGCAACCTCATTCTCATAGCGCTCCTTCTTTCGTGCTCGAGCCTCATCCTCCTCTCGACCCCTACGCCTCTTAGCATGCTCTCGAAGGGGGGGTGGTGGAATCTCAGAACTGACGAATAAGGCCGCCATCACATTGTCTTTAGCAGGCTCTATAGAAGGGCCCTGGGACTTAGGCACCCTAGCCTCTAAGATCATATCGATGCCTGCGCGAAGACTATCGACCGTAGCCTGAAGGGTTGACAAATACACCTGAGGGGCTGGTCAGGCTAACACCCGCAACTCAAAAGTGTCCAAGCGCTGATGAACCTCAGCGATCTTCCGCTCTGTGTGCTAGACTATGCTCCGCTCCAAGCACTTTTCTGCCTCAGCGATAGACCTCTTTATCGAAGGCTGGATGTGATGCAGAAGCTTAGTTATCTGTGCCTCTAATTTCTGGACACTAGCAAGCAGGACCAGAGCGGGGAAAGGGGCTGAGCGAGAGGAGCTCGGGGTTGTGCTACTACCCGGGATAGACTCAACCTTGGTAGTGTCAGTGGAAGCCGCCTGCGTAGCCGTGCAGGCATGTGCTACTATATCAACCAGATTGTCACCAAGTGGAGGTAACTCTAGATGGGGCCCTCTGCGTGGATCCAATTCATTAGCCTCATCCCTGATGAGGCCGATATCAACAGTGCCCAGCGTGGTCTTGAGTTAATCAATGTGCCATATAGGCACACCTGTGGACCTGCATAGAGAAAATATCATTCACGGGAAAGGGTATGTAGCTGTGACCTTAAACCTCTCCTGCATGACTGCCTGTAGAAGCCAAGCAAAGTTTACCTCAAACCCGGCTATCATCGCCGCCATCAGTATTTCTCGATCCCATGTGACTTTATTATCAGCATTGTGGGGGAAAGGCAGTGGCGGACAATCAACCACAAAAACATTGTCGTGAAGGTCTGGTTAGACCTCTTGATGGATCCCTTCGGCTCGGTAACCTAGTCAGCACTCTCTCCATCAACGGACAAGTGCAGGTCCATCCACATCTTGGTGGTCTCTCAGCGATGGCTCACGCAGGAATTGGCCATCTTTAACAATTTGCCACCAGTACTCAAACTTGGTGGTGAGAGGGGTCCGGTTGGCATCTAAATTTTTGCCGTATAGATACCAGCGAATGGAAGGAAAGGAGATATCAACCTGAATTTCACATACTCGGACATGGTCCAGTGGGGCCTATTTGGTGGGAGCAGTCCGCCTATCAATCTGTGATCTGAGAGTTGCTACGTAGGGGTCGTAGAACTCTCGGACCAACTCTTCACTATAATGTCCCAACGAACGCGCTCTCCACTCCAATCGATGTCTGGTGAAGATATTGTCGATCTATGTCATAGTCGTGAAACTTCCCGTAAGGACCCACCGCTCAAATGTAAGTGTTCGTGTCATGACTCCTCTGTCATTAAGAAACTTTGTATCGGAATAGACTTGATACTGCCCATCGACACACCACCGATTCAACTGGTCGGAAACCGGGGTGAGAGCACGAGTCGGTGAACCGGGTGTGGCTTCCCAACTGTCAGCCTCATAAGACGAGGCAGGCTGTGAAACGTTGGCTGGTGTAGGGATTTTAGCAGATCTGAAGGCTTCCTCAGACGAAGAAACTCCTAAGGATCCAGACGCTTCTTCTTCATTAGTAGTTGACCCAGAAGGTGTGTCAGTTACTGTGCGCTCCTCATCAGAAAAGGAGGCAGTGACTACGCTGGATGCCACCTTTTTTTGTGTGGCTATGGCAGCACGTGCAGCTTGGGATGGAGTGGTAGTGCTTGGGGGCACGCACTCGGGGTCACGCTCATCATCAGAGCCAATGACCAGGCAGGAAGACAAAGCGATAGACTTCGATCGCCCGCGTGCATAGACTTGATCTTGTTTTTGTGCCATAATAGATAGTACCTGTAAAGAATCATTATTAGTACTATAGTAACAGTGAAACACGACGGACCAGGTGATGGCTCGTCGTGAGTACGGCAGACCGTCATGGGGTCCATCATGTCTTACTTAATCTATGTTTATGTGGAGAACCTTCAAGGAAAGTCTCTGACAAGTATGACGGTATATGCAGGATGGACCGTTCTGATTATGACGGTCCATCGTGGGACACTTGGAAAAAAAAAAGAGGCCCTTAGGAGAGTTATCTCTGACCATCATGGCGGTTATGGAGCACACACCGTCGAGGGTATGATGATCCATCGTAGGTGTCTGTTAGAGGATACTTGGAAAAAGCATAGAGACCCTTACGAGAGGGGTCTCTGACCGTCATAACGGTTATGCATGGCGGACCGTCGAGGGTATGACGGTTCGTCATAGATGTCCATTGGAGGACACTTAGAGAAAATGAGAGACCCTTAGAAACAGGGTCTCTGAAAACCAGAACAGTTGTCCAGGACAGACATTTATGGGAATGACGGTCCGTCACATGTGCCCGTAGTAGGACACTTAGAAAAAGTGAGAGACCCGTAGGAACAAGGTCTCTAACAACCAGAACGGTTTTACAGGACGGACCATCGTGGGAATGACGGTCCCTCGTATGTGTCTGTTGGAGGACACTTAGAAAAAGTGAGGGGCCCTTAGGAAAAGGGTCTCTAACAACCAGAACGGTTGTGCAGGACAGACCGTCGTGGGAACAACGGTCCGTCGCATGTGTCCGTTGGTGGACACTTGGAGAAAATAGGTCAGTGGGTTGTTAGGGATGTTGGAACGGACCCGATGATAGTCCATCATGGGTACAACGGTCCATCATCGGGGTCTCGTTCTGTCATTCCGTGACAGAACTGGGGATGCCCTATTGATGTCTTATGACCCTAAATGGAATTGTTAGTGTTTTAACCAACATTTATTTGACCCAAATACCTAGTAAACTAGCAATGCTCAAGCACCTATTTCTAGAGTTTTTTCAAGGCAATTTTGAAGATTCTCAACCTAGGTCAGACAGAATTTGTATAAAAGGACCCATCAAGAAGAACTAGGCTAGTACAAATTGATAAAAAAAATGCAAAGTAAATGGGTAGAAATCCGAGACACATACCTTAGAATTTGAGAAAAACAAGTGAGGAAGGTAATTGGTGATCAAGTAAAGAACCACAATGGTTGACTCCTACTAGTAGATAGTGAATTTTAGGAATTTGGGGAATTTGGGAAAATGATCGGTTGTAAGAGAGGGGGGTTATGAACTTGGAAGTTTAAAAGGGAGGGAAATGGGAGGAAGAGGGAACGAATGGGGTGAAATGAAAGGGGTGGGTATTTTAAATGTTAAGATTTTAAAAAAATCACAGCAGGGTCAGGTCAGGTACGCTTCACTAATGACGCGACAAGTCCCCGATGACGGTCCGTTACAGTTGTGATGGTCTGTCGCTGGTTTCATCGCGTGTGCCCTAGTTTTGAAAATAACAGTCAGACGTACCTGACACAATGGATTCATGCAACAGTCCATCGCATTTATGACGGTCTGTCGATGTATCCGTCAGTGGCTGCTACAGAGTTATTTTCTGCTGAATTTCCTGGTGATGTGCCTCAAAATTTAAAACCCATTAGTAGAAAATGCTACCATTACTAGAAAGAAAAACTATAAGTATTGGGTTGCCTCCAAACAAGAGCCTGATTTAACATCGTGGCACGACTGAGGAAACTTGATTACTCAGACTTCATCAATATGCTATGTATTGATTACTTCATTCGCCGATTCAGCATGTCCGAAATAGATTTTTATACGTTATCCATTCTCCTTGAACCGCAAACCCTCTTTAGTTTCCAACTTAACTACTCCATATGGGAATAGTTAGGTAACCAAGTAAGGACCAGTCCATCTAGACTTGAGTTTGCCCGGAAACAAGCGCAACCTAGAATTGAATAAAAGCACCAAATCCCCAACTATAAACTCTCGTTTTTCAATTTTTTGGTAATGGTACTTCTTCATCTTTTCTTTGTAGATGTCAGAGCTTTCATAATCTTTCAGGCGAAGTTCATCATGTTCATTCAACCAAGTTAACCGTTGTTCTACAGCTTCGCTCCAATCCATTTTCAACTTTTTCATAGCCCACATGGCTTTATGCTCTACCTCAACCGGAAGATGACAAGCTTTCCCATATACAAGTTGGTATGGGGACATACCTATGGTAGTCATATACGCTATCTGATAGACCCAAAGAGCATCATCAAGCCTTTTTGACCAATCCGTTCTACTAGCGTTCACTGTTTTTGACAATATCTGTTTAACCTCCTGATTTTACACTTCAACTTGCCCACTAGTTTACGGGTTGTAAGGAGTGGACACATCATGGAAAACCCCATATTTCACCAATAACCCCTTGAACAATCTGTTGCAGAAGTGGTATCCCCCATCACTAGCAATTACCATTGGGGTGCCAAAATGAGATAATATATTCTTTTTTAAGAACGCAGTGACACTCTTCCCTCTATTATTTGTGAGGGCGATAGCTTCCACCCATTTGGATACATAATCAACCGCTACTAGAATGTACCTTATTCCATGAGAAGTCACAAAATGGCCCATAAAGTCAATACCCCAAACATCAAATAACTAAATCACTAGAATGGGGTTTAGAGGCTTTCTTGAAATGTCGCCATCTCGTTGGCATCGATCACATGCTTTAGCAAACTCATGAGCATCTTGATGAAGAGTTGGCCAATAGTAACCACATTGTAATATCTTATGAGCGCTTCGGATACCCCTGTGATGTCCACCAACGGGTGAGGAATGGCATGCTTCTAACACAATAAACATCTCACATTCTTGCACACGACGCCGGATAAGCCCGTCGGCACAACTCCTATATAAGTATGGTTCATCCCAAAATAACTTCTTCAGTTCGTACAGGAACTTTTTTGTTTGATGAAAGGACAAGTGCGATGGAACAATATCACTAGGCAGATAGTTCGCAAAATCTGCGAACCATGGAATCAAGTCTTGTGAAGCAGCGAATACATTCTCATCAGGGAAAGTATCATCAATATCAGTCTTATTCCCTAACTCTCTCATAGCTTCATCCTCTATACGGGACAAGTGATCAGCAACTTGATTTTCAGTTCCTTTTCTATCTATCACTTCAAAGTAAAATTCTTGTTGGAGTAATACCCAAAAAATCAACCTAGGTTTCTCATCCTTCTTTGCCATCAAATATCTCAATGCTGAATGGTCAGTATGCACTATAACTCTCGTACCTAGCAAAAAGGAGCAAAATTTTTCAAAAGCAAAGAGTACTGCAAGGAGTTCTTGCTCAGTCACTGTGTAGTTCCTCTGAGCTTCATTTAGGGCTTTACTAGCATAGTTAATGGGGTGAAGGATTTTGTTCTTTCTTTGTCCCAATACTACACCAAGAGCAACCCCACTAGCATCACACATCACCTCAAATGGACTGTTCCAATCCGGAGAAATAATGATAGTTGCAGACACCAATTTTTCTTTTGGCTCGCCAAATGCTTTAAGAAAGGATTCGTCAAAACAAAATTTACAATCTTTCTCCAGCAGTTTTCACAATAGATGTGCAATATTTGAAAAGTCCTTGATGAATCTCCGGTTAAAACCTACATGCCCATGAAATCTTCTCACAGCTTTCACAGAAATAGGTGGGGGAAGTCTCTCTATTACCTTGACTCTAGCTCGATCAACCTCTATGCCCTTTTCTTAAATGCGATAACCCAAAACAATACCTTCTTTCACCACGAAATGGCATTTTTCCTAATTTAGTACTTAATTGCAGTCTTCACATCTCTTATGGACCTCAGATAAATTGTTCAAACACCGCTCGAATGAATCACCACAAATCACTGAAAAATCATCCATAAAAACTTCTAAAGTATTTTCCACCATGTCAGAAAATATCGACATCATACATCTCGGAAATGTGGCGCGTGCTTTGCACAACCCAAACGACATTCTTTTGAATGTCAAGGTTCCATATGAACAAGTAAAAGTGGTTTTCTCTCGATCATCTGGTGCAATAGAAATATTATTATACCCCGAATATCAATCAAGAAAATAATACCACCCTTTTTCGGCAAGTCTATCCAACATCTGATCAATGAAGGGCATAGGAAAGTGGTATTTTTCACTCCATGAATTTAAATTGCTTTAATCCATACACACCCTCCATCCAGTAACTGGTCTCATTGGAACAAGTTCATTTTTCTCATTGGGGACCACAATCAATCCCCCTTTCTTAGGTACACACTGAATAGGTCATACCCAACTACTATCGACGATCGGACAGATTACTCCGGCATCCCACCACAGAATGATTTCCTTCTTCACGACCTATTGCATAGGTGGATTTAAGTGTTTCGGGTGCTCAATACTTGGCTTATTAGCAGGCATGAGTTGGATTTCATGAGAGCAAATACCAGGAGGATAATGTACGCAATAGTCCACCCGATAGCTCTTTTGAACTTTTTTAGCACTTTCGCCAAACTCTGAACTTGTTGTTCATTCACGTCTGATGTAATGATTACAAGCAAAGTGTCACTATTTCCTAAGAATTCATACCTTAGATGAGGTGGGAGAGCTTTTAGTTCAAACTTTGGAGCCTCCTCTATAGATGGTTTTGCGGGTGGGGACTCAAGATTCTTCATATCTAACTCATATTTCTTCGGACTAAACCGAACATCACCTCGATCAAGAGCCATGACTAATGACTTATACTCTTCAACTCAATCATTATCAAAATTCATTATCACTGCCGTTAATGCTTCTACACCTAGACGTTCTTCTAATTGTGTCTTAGATGTCTCACAAATGTTGTAGGATATAGCAGATACCGATTGGAGCTCACCACTCTGCCTCATGCACGTACCAATGTTAAAGGTCACTTCCTTATTGTTCAACCAAAATTTCATCTGTCCCTTTTCCATATCTACTATGTCTCTTCTCGTAGCAAGGAATGGCCTCCCAAGAATAATGGGCACTTCAAAATCGACTTCACAATCAAGAATAACAAAATCCGCCAGAAATATGAATGACTCCACTATTACTAGCACAATGTGGAGTATCCCTATAGGCCTTTTCACTGTTCGATAAGCCATCAGTAGCCGCATCGCAATGGACTTTAAATCACCCAAACCCAACTTCTTTTTAATCGAGAGGGGCATGAGATTTATACCTGCCCCCAGATCACATAATTCTTTCGCAAAAATGTAATAGCTCGATTGTAAAAGAAATAGTGAATACACCCGGATCTTCTTTCTTTTTGTACCAGACATCTTGTAGCAATAGCACTAAAATGATGCATTCTATTATCATCCTAAAAATGACCGATCTTTTCTTTGTAACCAGATCTTTCATAAACTTGGCGTAACCGGGAATTTGTTTTAAAGCTTCTACCAAAGGGACATTGATAGAAAGTTGCTTCAATAGTGTTATAAAGAACTGATATTTACCATCCTCGGTCTTTTTCACTAATCTTTGAGGAAATGTGGATGGTAGCCTAGGCATGGGAGTTACCTATTTAGGCACTTCAGCATCTTTTCCAGTGTTATCTTCTACTTCACCATTAACCTCTACCACTTTATCAGTATCTTTTGTCACCTTTTTCTCATTAGATGCATAGCTGGGTCAACGGTTTGCTTACCACCGCGAGTGGTGATTTCGATACAATGTCCATCATTTTTCGGATTTTGGACAATGTTGCTAGGAAGAGTGCCCGGTTGCCGTGTGTTCATTATCGCAGAGAATTTGGTCAATTGCAACTCAAGTTGCTTAATCGATATTGCATGTGTATCGACTTTTAGCCCAATACCCACTATATCAATCCTCAACTCTTTATTGTGCTCATCACTAGCAACGAACCTCCTCATCATTTAATGCAATATATCCTCAACTCGCTCCATACTACCTCCAACATCCCTAGGAGTAACTTCACAATTTTGCGGATGAACATTGGGCCCATTCCTATCATTTCAATTACTATAGTTACCCCTGTTGAAGTTGTTGTCACTGTTGTAGTTTCCATCTCGTACATAATGACCCTCACGATTATATTTACCATAGATCCGACCTTTGTTCCATTGACCTTTCCGCCAATTCTCCTGATTAGAGCCTTGGGGAATCAGTCAGAAACCCCACGTCTGCTCATTTAACACATAGGAATCCTCCTCACAATAGCACTCATCATTTTGTGGCGGTGGTTTTGACATGTCGTTGACTGCACTTATCTTTTCTGCACAACCAGTGACATGTTTAAATACCAACCCAAGATCAGTTCTCATCTGAGCCATATCTTCGCGAATCTCATCTGTGGACGGGTTATGAGTGGATTGCAATGCGAAGGTATTTTTCCCTATATCTGACTTCTATGTACTCCAAGCTTTATTGTTTCGGGACATTTTCTCTATCTTTTCAGCAATCTCAGCATAAGAACACTCCCCATAAGAACCACCCGCTATAGTATCCAACACCGCTTTATTATTATCATCATGTCCCCGATAGAAGTATTCCTTCAGTGACTCATCATCTATGCGGTGATTTGGGACGCTTCTAAAAAATGAGGTGAATCTATCCCACGAACTACTAACTTACTCTCCTGGTAGTGCGACAAAGTTGTTTACTCTGTCTTTGTGGTTTAGTTTCTTGGAGACCGGGTAGTAGCCTTCTAAGAAAACGTCCCTTTGTTGGTTCCAAGTGAAAATTGAGTTGTAAGGGAGCTCAGTGAACCAAATAGCAGCCTCTACCGTCTGTGAGAGAGGAACTACTCTTATCCTTATCACATCCAAGTCCAAGCTAGGCCTCTCTACACAGCTTTTACACACTACCCTTATCTTGGCTATATGGGCATGTGGATCCTCGAAGGTAGCCATGAAAACAAACCTCTGGCAGTGAGTATTTGCATCAGAATACTAGTTACCACAAAGGTGTGGCATGGTCGTAAAGGGGGAAGGACAAGTGGCCCATCAGAGTCTGCTATATTGTCATAGCCTCTATAGTATTCTTGGGGCCGTGGAGCGAGATTTTATCCCCTCTATTGATTTTTACCCGGAGCATCGGCTAACAACTAACCATGAACATCATTGGAGCTAGGATGTTCTTTTATGGATCATCATCATTAATTCCCAATTTTTGATTCATGTTGCGTAGTGTATTTATTAATTCGTGATCGTAGGGGAAAAGGGTTCTCTTCCTCTCCGTGTATTTGGCATACAAGGAAGATTGTTCTGCAATAAGCGAAAACAATAAACAAAGTAAAATTAAGAAAATATCAACTAAACTATAGTAAAAAGTTTAAGTTAATCTAAAAGCTACTTTCCCCGGCAGCGGCGCCAAAATTTGATACGCTCAAACTTACTTGTCAAATAAGAACTAAAAGAGTTGTATCAAGTAAAGAACCCAACTAATGAGGCTGGGATTGTTCCCACGAGAAAAATATTTCAGACTTAACTTCAATCTATTATTACTACTATTTAGTCAATTATTTCCTTGGAAAGCAAAGAAAATAAAATGAGGGTTTCTTACTGCTAAATGAATAAAAAATAAATATCTAAATTAAAGGAGACGACAAACAACTTCAAATGTTGGAGTTTAATCAATTAATCAAAGTGACTAGGGTTTACGCGTTCCCCACAGGTTCGTAACTTGATAATTCTAACTATAACAATTCTTTCCTAGTATCTAGCATGCAAAGTAATAAGTTATGTATTTCTAAATCCTTGGTCCGACATCTAGAAAATTTTACTCCGCACCTTGGTCTGGCTACGTGTGTTTCTATACTAACCCTTACCTTTACCTCATATTAAGCATCGTATTCAATATTTGACGATGTTATTACCTCGTACCAATCAATACTAGCATAGTAGACACTAAATCTATGTTGACAATTCTTTTCCTATTAGCTACATCCTTGGTCCGGAAAGTAGCATTAAGGTGAGTTCTAACGTTGGCCATCCGTTAAAAAGAAGCGAAAGAATTATCAATACATGCAAGACGTTATTCTAGAATTGTTATTTTAGTTAGGTTTTACCTCATTATTCACATATGGTTCCGACAACCCTAGTTATGGACTATAGTTACCCATAGTCATAATCACAATATTAAAATATGTAATATAAGAATTCATGCACTTACTTCTATGAAAAAGAAAAAAATCCAAAATTTCACTTGATTAATCAACAAAAATCCCCAACAATCAATTACTGCAGTTAATTGAAGACTAAAGATTCTCCAAAAATGTAATACTAATCACAAATTCTAATCCCTAAAAGAAGCTCAAATAAGCAAGAGTCTAACCCCAAAAATGAGGTTTTTCAAACTATTTATAAAAAATAAAAACCTATAAATAAGGACACTATTTGCTAGAAATCTATCAAAACACGGCTGGGTCGACGGACCTCGCGACGAATCATCATGGTCATGACGGACCGTCATGGATTCCGTTATCCCAGACTTGTGCAATTTCTTCTTCTGCTCTATTCATTACCATTGACGGTAGGTATGATGGATCGTCACAGACACAATGATTTGTCGAGGGTCTCCGTTCCAAAACACTTGAACTCTTGGAATTTGGGTACTGGGACTACTTCTCTGATCTTCACGACGAACCAGCAGGACGTACCGTCATGGCAACGACGGTCCGTCAAGCACTCGGTAACCCCAAACTTAGTCAGAATTCCTCATCTTCCTTCAGTAGCTGGAATACGATGCCACCTACGGACCATCACGAGCACAATGAACCGTCACAAGCTCCGTAGGTGGTACTTTTCTGTATTTCTTACTCAAAAACCTCCGCATTCATCTTTTAGATAGATTTCCTAAAAATAAAGACAAAAATACATAAAATTTAGTACAGAAAGGCTTTTGGACACACTAAACATAAGGAAAGAGTATTTAAAATACCGTGAAACCACGGTATATCACTAATATAAATAATTTTAACTTAAAATTAACTCAAGAAATAATCTCGAAGATCTAGTTCATCTTAGTATTTTTTAGGACGTTACAAGTATGAACTAAATGAATTAAGACTATGGAGTCCTTATGTGATATTGTGAAGTATGTGTCTTATGCCTAGTTATAAAT